>CAUYPK010067418.1:0-17319 GCA_963574355.1 Loris lydekkerianus | reverse complement strand
ACTTGCCAGTTTTCCACTGTTTTTGTCTTCCTCCTGGGGTCCAGAAGTCCCTTGCTGGCTCTCTGTGTCCTCAAAGGGATGATTGTAGGCAGGTCCCACCGGCCAGAGATGTCTGGAGTCTTGTCTCCCCAGATTCGCCAGTCCCAGTTACAGGGAAGCTGTTACTCAGCTGCCATCTTTAATCCCTCCCAAAATGCATTCATTTTATCATCAAGGAAGGTTAAGATTGCACTTCAGTTAGCTTTTCAAATAATGTATTTCCCAAATCAAAATTTGAGAACAATATTTTGACCAAAAGATTTTATTTACCAGCTACTCATTTCCTTAATTTTCATATGATTTGCTTTTTGTAAATCCAGGCCGTAAGCCAGAGATTCTCAAGTGCCGCTTTACTTCTCTTCCACCTGAGTCTGATTGAGAAGTAGGCAGTGTGAGTGTGGAGAAAGGGAGAGGAGAGAATAAAGAGAAAAATGGAAACCACCTGCACTCAATTCAGCCATCAAATGAACCATACAGAATTTAACACTTGACAAATATGTGCAGTTAACTTGATCCTGGAGTCGCTAAAGTCTCAACCAGATTCTAGAAATTCAACCCAGACAAACAAGCCTTCTTGGTTACCAAAGATTGCTTGTCAAAGGGATTCTCTTTTCTCTTAACCAGGTTCTGCTAAGCATGAAAAGAAGATCTGCGACCAAGGAGGATTTCCTCCCCAGGGTATAGTTAGGTATATAGCAAAATTATCTGTTTTGAAATTATTGATAAGATGTTGAAATTCTTAACTCTGCATCATGTTGTAATACCCCACGTACATTACCAAAATGGTATATTTAAAACGCGATTATCATTAATAACACAGAAAAACCTGGGTTTTTTTTTTCAAGTTATTTTAAAGCAAGTCTCCAAACCATTACCTGCTAACTCTTATTTAAAATACTTACAAAATTTGCCTTCTAACTCATTACTACATTCTAGCCCTTTGATTATCTTCTAGCCCTTTGGTTTTTAGTTTCAACATATTCTTATATGTTGGAACTGGTCTCTGGAGTCATGATTAAGTTTTTTACCCAGAAAGGTGCTATTCATTTTACAAAATTTAGAAAGTTATAGAATTGGATAGTATGGCAAATTTTAAAATTCCATTAGTAGTATTTTTGTAGCAACTGCATGTACAGTGAATTAAGATGACTTGTGATCAATGATATTTAATAGAACAGATGTTATAGAAACTTAATGGAAACTTTGGTCTAAATTGTCTTTGAACATTTCTTAGGAAGATGTCGTTGTGATGCTAGCATAGGTCTACCAATAATAACCAAGATCGTTTGTTTTCATTTTTAATTTTTTTCTATATTGGAATAGATCACTAGAATTGTGACCTGTAGTGAACACCAGATGGAGTAGTTAGCAGATGAAAAATGCATATCTCTAATCACTTAAATTACAGTGGCGTGAGATGCCCACAGTATGGAGCACTCTGTGACTGAGACTTAATGCAACACCACATTGACGTCCCCAACCCCTCACTGACTCTGATTACATGATCTGAAATGACAAGCTTAATTTAAATTGTTCTTTTTCCTGAATTCTACCTTACTTGTTTTTGCTCTGTCTTCTCACTTTCTTTCTCTCCCTCTCTTCTCTCTTTCAATCCACATAATATTATGAATATAAATGACGTTGAACCACACTGTTTTATCAGTTTTAGCTTTGACCATCTTCCATTTTAAGAAGCAGTAAAGAAAACAATTAGGAAATATAAACTTCATCCTGATGAGTTTTCCCTGTCTAGTAGTGCAGTTTGAAATGCAAGATTTACAACACCTCTCCAGCAATGTTTCTTAAATGTGAATATACATTACCCAGGGAGTTTATTACAATGCAAATTCTGATTACAATGCAAATTCTGGTTTTGCAGATCTGGGGTGGAGCCTAATGTTTTAAATTTTAGCAGTGCCCCAGGTAATGTGATGATGCCAGACCCAGTCCTGAGAGAGGTTAGTTTTACCCCACTGAAAAATGGATATCTCTTTCTCAAAGGAAAATACCAATTTAGGCAGCTGGTGTATGTTCTTGGCTAAGGAATCATTGGGATGAAACAGCCATCTCTAAGACAGAGAGGCAATCTCTAGGGCAGTACTGCTGATCCTTGGTGGGCATTCAGTGCAATGGAAGTAACAGGATTTGTGGATCACCTGGCTTGTCCAGTCCTCTGGGAGAGCACTTCAGAGTCCACTGTTGTCTGTAGTTTCTGGGAAGTGAAGCATGAGCACGTTAGGTCCCATAAGATAGTGAACTACACCTGGGCAGAGTGATTCCAGAGGAAAATCTGGCAGAGGTCAGTAGGGGTCCCAACGTGCAAATTTGTCATCTGATTTGGATATAGGGATGAAAGACTGAACCTTTTCTTAGCTAGTTTTCTCTGAGTGTCTGTCAAGATGACTGGCACAGTAGGGGGAATGCCCTGTGAAAATGAAGGCAGAGAGCTAAAAGACAAAAGCCACCAAAGATTGCCAGATAACAAGTAGAAACTAAGGGAGAAGTAAAGCAGATTCCCCTCCAACTCCTTCAGAAAGAGCCAATCCCGCCACCATTTTTTTTTATCGGCAAGGCTTTTGAGCTGAGAAGAACCTTTCAGTTTAGTCTTAATCCTGTTGTTGACACCATAAATTATGTACTATTAATTATCCTTGAAATGTGATTACTATCTGATGATATATTAAGAATTTTACATATGTTACCTAAATTAGTGCCCATGGCAATGCCAAAAGAAGGGCGTTCTCCACATTTTACAGAAAAGAAAGCAAGGGTCAGAAAAGTCAAGTGATCTGCCCAGGTCACATAGTTTATAAGTAGCACAGGTAAATTCAAGCACACTGGTACCTGTCATACTATTTAGACAGGGAGTAGACTCAGAACCCCAGGTCTGTAGACAGACTATTAGAGATTGATTTTTAATTTTTTATACCATTCTTAGGCCATACCGAGTTTTTTTTTGACTCAATAATTGTTTTGGGAGAAGTCATTGAGTCAGCAAAGCAGAAGCATGTGAAAGCTTCTAGCAGATAAATATTTTTCACTCACATTTTGAGGAAAATAAAACAAAAATTCAAAATAAAATAACCCAAATGGCAAACACAGTAAAGCCATTTAATTTCTGCTTATGGAAAAAGCAAGTAAAAGGAAGAAAGAACCTGTGGATCTACTAATCATAGAGGCACACAGTCATACTTAGGAGTTCAACAATATAAAAATGTAGATTTAAAAGATTTTAACAATTTGTTTGCATATCATACACTATGAAATCAGACGTTGTAGGGAAATAGTCTCACAGCTAGTTCAGAATGACATAATTCATCACAGATTTTTTTTCTCTAACACATGGTTTTGAAATTGAAAATTTCTTTTCTTTGAAGGAAGATGGAAAAGTCATTATGTACCAAGTGCAAAAAATTAAGTTCGGAGGAAGATTTTCATGGAATGTAACATTTCACTTCCTGCTTAACTTTGATTGAGTGGGTGTATTTCTTGTCAGCAAAGACCAACAAGTTTTCCAAGGTTGAGGTCTGTAATAATCTAAGTCAAGTAATGTAATGATAAGACTTTCATAGTCCAAAGTCCAATCTATTTCTGTTGTAATTCAAAATGTTTATTTTTCTTAATTATTCCAGAAATTATCTTTAATGCATAGTTGCATTCTTTTCCTTATGGGAAAAGGGAGTCTTTCATTCTTTCGGGTAACGCATAATTATTCATTCTTTTATGCATACAACATACTGTCTTCTTTGAGCAAGACACTTTGAATGATATGAGAGATGGTAAAACTTGCAAACAATCTGAGACAAGAGGATAGAAAAGAAAGAATGTACTGTTCTTTACTGAGCACCAGATACCTTTAGGTTTGGGGCTAAAAGCTTTCAACTCCATTGTTTTATTTAATCCTTACAACAGTTGGTACTGGTTGATTTAAACTCCTCAAAAAGCTATTTCCTTATTTTCATCCTGAAAGTATGAATACCATTAAATGGGAGTTACTTTATTCATTTTGAAAATTCTTAGAAGAGGAAAGGCTTTAGGATTGTAAAATCTTTATTAATTTCTTGGGGTTGCTGTAACAAAGTGCCATAAACCAGGTGATTTAAAACCACAGACATGCATTCGCCCATAGTTCTAGAGAGGACTAAGATGCCCGCAGAACCACGCTCTCTCTGAAGACTCTAAGGAAGGGTCCTTCCTTGCTTCAGCCCAGCTTCTGAGCAACTCTTGGTACTCCTTGACTTTGTAGGCTCCTCTGTATGTTGTACAAATTTATGGCACTGGAAAATGGAAAGGCCTCGTATCACTGAAGCTGTGTGTTTCTAAACTCAGAGCCAGAGCTTTTTGGTTCATTCATTTGTTTGTCAGCAAAGAGAAAACCAGAGCTTTTTGGTTCGTTCATTTGTTTGTCAGCAAAGAGAAAAACCCTATCTACCTGAGATGGTGGAGGTGAAAAGAATCCACAGACAAGTCATCCCTACGTTTTCTCCTCTCAAGGAGCTCCATTTTTTTGGTCCTTTGGTTGATGTGGACATGCTATGTTATAAAGGTGTCACAATTTAGGAAATCTGGAGTAGGGCCCCTTAGATTAACATAAAGAATAGGAAAACAGTAAAATGGAAAAATATCAGTATGTAACAGACCCAAATGATACTAAATAGTTACCAAATGTTTGTAAGAAAGTTGAAGTATGCAGATTTAAACTACCCTTTTGCTGTTTAAATAGAAGCCTCTGCTGTGAGTAATATTTCTGGTGTTAAAAGTAGTTCAGTGTTTAGTGCCACAAAATTGATGGTGCAAATTTTTTTTAGTAATTTTGTCAACATGTTGTGAACAACATTCTTTATTATAACTGAAATAAGTGCCGTATTGTTTCATTAAACAGAAATATTGTAATCTAATCTCTAGTCACTTAAATACCATTGAACTGTGGTTTTTTAAGTCTACAATACTAGCAAAGAAGAATCCATTGAAAAAGCAAAAAAATGCCATTAATCAAGAACTAAGCTTCTTAAAATAAGAATAGATTAGAGTTACTAACAAATCCTAAATCCCATGAGTGGCTTTAATAGGTTTTTACTATTGATTATTCATAAAAAGTATGTATTATTTTCAAAACCCTGGCCTGTTAATGTTTATATTGTATTTTATCACTCCTTTACACACTTTCCTCTCCACTACTTATGCGTGCTCTTATCACTTCCTCCTATATTTCTCTTCACATTACATATTGCATTGTCACATTTATTCATTTTCATAGTGATAAGATTTCAAAACAGTCCCCTTCCTTTCACAGGCACAGTTACTTCTAACATAATTATTTAAAGAGTTGAAATGGTGTGCCCAGTTTATACTTAAAATTTACATTACATGTATGTCTGTAGAATATTAAAAAAAAAAAAATACCAAAAAATTCAAAAGATTTTTTAGTTAGCTATGCTTTGTTATATAGCTTTATCCTTTCTAACTAAAGAAATACAAATTTAATTAGAGAAAAGACACATATACACACCTATATATGTAATTTTATAAAGATTATTTTTATACAGTTACCGCTAATACGTTCTTAAAACCCTACAATCTACAATTACCCAGGCCTGTTCGCCGGGTGATTTACATATTTCAGTTGCAGTTGTGGTGATCATGACCATTAGGAAAGTAAATTATTTGCTCCACAAAACTGAGCTGTGGGGTTAGCATATTAATCCCTGTCTTTCTCATTTCAAAGTTCGTATTCTTTCCCTGAAGCCAACACCTTTGGTTTTTCTAAAAAAAAAAAAAAAAAAAAAAAAGTAAAGTGGATGACTCTCATGGATTACCTTTCATATCTATCAGTTAAATGAGTTAGTTGCATTTTGAATGTCTCAGTTGTTCCACTAAAAAATCCTCACATAATTTTCAGGGACCTATTCCTATCAGTTGTACAATCACATACTTATGGTCAATTTATGAGAAACTCTGAAAATATTTAGAATTGTATTGCCTCAAATGTAATCTTTCTAATATGGTTCTGGATAGGAAGTACTCTTTTATGTTTTCTGTAATTAGCATAAATAAACAGATTTTCTTTTCTAAAAAGACCTGAGGCAATTTTTTTGATTAATTCAAGAGCTAGTCAGATATGTCTTATTTTAAGAAAATCTTAACAAATTAATGAAACATACACTTTGGGAAACTATTATTATGACATTAAAGAACAATTCCCTTTACATGAAATCCACTGAAGATGTTCATTTAAAATTGTTATAATTGTTAAAATCACTATTCTTTTTTAATAAGAGCTACTGAATTACATGAGCTTATTAGAAATGCTTATTGGCAATCATCATAGAGATTGTTTTGGAATAGTTGTCCTTGTTAAAGTAAAGGAAGGAAAGTGTGCAAATATTCCTTCATGGCTTTGAGTAACCACAGTGCTTATGACAGTCTGATAGAGAAATGTGGATACCCTTCATGTACTCTTCCTGCAGAAGAAGGTGAAGCAAAATAACTTATTTTGGAGCCAGACTGAGGGCTGCCACATTATGAGATTGAAAAAGAATGGACTAGATAAACCCAGCACATTAAACACAGATTTAAGAAGATGAATCATTTATTTTGTGGAAAAACAAAGTCCCTTTCCTTGGATATTTCAAGCTCTCCATCCCAGTTCTCCTGCCTTACCTGTTCACAGAAAGGGTATCTCATATGGCTAATGAGGTCCGGATCAGTCTTGTTCTTGAACAGTTCTGACAGCTTTAAGGCTGTAATTCTAGAAACAGGAGCTTGATGTAAAGCATCCACATATGTTCCCCATTATTTCCTCCAGAAAAAAACAATAGTTGGGTAACATTCCACTCTAATGGAGTCCATTTTCACTAAATAACTACATTTAGTCAGTTATAATTTGGTAGATCATAAAAGAGTAAAAGAAGAAGCTTATTTAAAATGAGAATGGCAAGTGTAAGCCTGTTAAAACATTTCCAAGTAACTGATCACACATGCATGCATAATTGCAAAACTGAATATTTATTTCAACGTACCTGAAGTCTTGGAAGTGGTTGAGAAGAAAATACAATACTTATGTTACCAGGAACTTTGTGATGGATATTTTGGTTTGTGGACTTAATATGGTCTGTCCCCATTAACATTTCATGGATGAAATTGCAAATAAGTTTTGCAGTTGACATGATAAGAGTTCAATTTTACGGAAACTGAAAAATATATCTCTTCAGTGCTTAAGGGGCACCTGATAATCTTATTGACACTGTTGGTGATCTCCTGTGTTGGGGGAGAAACTGAATCCCTTTGCAGATTGCACTACATGGATTAGTATGATCTACGTGTTCCAGAAAATCATGGCTGGTAAAAAAAAAATCTGAAAACTATTTTACAGGATAAATGAATAAAATAATTAAAACTTTTAACCAAGAAAGAATGTTAAGCAATACATTAAGTGTTGATGTGGAATGAATGATTCATTCATTCATTCATTCCACTTATTTACCTAATAAAAGTTTATCCAGAGCCTTTTACATGTCAGGCCCGGTGCTGGATATTAGCATATAGGATGAGTTCCTACATTGCTTTGTTTTTTATGGCAGAATAGTTACTCTCTGTCATGAAAAGAACTGGTGGGCATTACAGAGATTCAAACTTGAGTTTTGGATGAAGTACAAATTTCTAAACATGAGAGATTTCTTAACAATAAACTGATCAGAGTTATAAAACTCACCAGGAATGTTCTAAAGGTAATTGTGTGCTAATTTGGAGGAAATACTTTACACATGACAGTTCAGTTAATCAAGCTTTCTAAGCTTCCTCTCATCGGTGATTTATTTTTAAAATAATAGTAATTTACTTTTAGTCAAGTTAGTTTTCAGAGTTAACCTTGGCCCACAGAGAAAGGCCAAACTAGTTGTCAGACAGACACTTTTCAGAACAGCAGGAAGCAAACCTACTGGTTACATCCTGTCACAACTGCCTTACAAAGAGAAAGCCAGTCTGCGGCAGCCGTTTTTCCTTTTACTTCTAGTTTTTAGAGTAGCAAAATAAGTGAACAAGGTGACTGTGAAAACCTGTCTCCATCCCATGGCGCTGTAATTTTATGGGTGAGATTAATCACCAGGCATTCCCCTGTCTTTGATGTCTTAGGGCAAAGGGGTAGTTGTGGCCTTCAAGACCTGTTAACTTCAGAATCTATATGATTTCATATGGTTTACCTCAGAACTCTACAGATTCAAAACAACTGCGTTCAGAAGCCTTTCTTAGTAGCACTAACCTTACAATCTGTTGTCTGAGAGAAGTGTCCAGTTACCTTTCCTAGAAACAGAATAAGATCCTGACCTGAACACTTACAGCAAGAAATGTCTGACTGAACATTTTTCCTTTGAAACACATATTCTATGTTTTTCATAAATCAATTCGTATCCTTCTTAAAAATTTGATCTACAAATTGTGGTAGGTGCAGACAGCTTTATATCTGAACACTGTTATCATTTTAGAGATTCTGTAACTATGACGAGTGAAAATATATATTGTTAATATTCTCTTTTATTTCCTCCTACAAATGAAAGACTTCCCAAGCAGATATTTTTGTTGCTAGTTTTTGGGGGTTTTTTTTTTTCAATTCTTTTGGACTATTTTTCCTTCTTTGACCCACTATTTTAAGTCATCGTCATAGAATGAAGTACTAAAGAAAGATATTCATGTGGCTAATTAAGTAGAAATATGAAAGAAAAATTCCTTTTGATTCCTCTGGCAGACAGCGACTATAAAGGTACACAGCGTCTCGTTCTCAATGCACTCATCTGTACAGGAGAATGATTTGCTTTCCTTCCAACATTACGTAAGATTATGTAAATTCATATTGGTGAATTTGTTATTAAAAATTCCTTCAACAAAAAGTGAACAAGAAAAAGTAAAACAAATTTATTCTCTGTATCTTATTTCATGAAGAGCAAAACATCCTTTGAAACATTTATCTAATCTGTAAATAAAAAAAGTATTCAAATCAAATGGGAATTGATAAAATTTCTGAGATAAATTTTCAGTTTTAACTTAAAATTCTCTATCCATAGATTTGTCTATCTATCCATCCATCCATCCATCTATATGTATTTTTTCACCAAACCATTCAATTCTTCTGTAAAGAAATTTAGGAAAAAGAATTTCAGTTCTCTATGCAACATATTTCCAATAGCGTTCATAGCTAAGGAGAAATGAAATAAAAGGATTAATAAACATTCTACTTATTTTAATTTATAACATAAATTCTTACACATTTACTTTAGAAATTGACACTAGAAATATTACTAACCTTATTAAAATATAATATTTAATGCAGGTGTCCAAAAAGTATCCATACAAATTCACAGACTTGTACAACAGCAGGTATCTTGGAATGTGTTTGTCATGAATGGAAGAAAAGACTCTGTGTGTGTGTGTGTGTGTGTGTGTGTGTGTGTGTAGAAAGAGATGGCCAACACATAGAGAATATTTTGTAAATATTTTGTAACATTTTATAATGAATATTTTGTAAATAAAAGTACATTCAGCTATAATTTCCCATTTTCCCTTATGTATGGTGACTTGGGGACTCCCTTATTATTAAATTCCAGAAACATAAAAGGCATATTGGATTATAGGAAATTAGTATTATAGGTAATAGTTCTAGTATTACATATATAATTAATACTATTAATACTATTATCCATAACCCATGAAACCATATTTTTATAAACTAACATGCCAGTCTTGAAAGATTTTATGTTGGAATAATAGCTTTATTTATTAGAAAAATGAAAGAGTCCCACCATATCCCTAAACCTGTTTAAGCACAGTTAGCTTCATGTGCCCCATGTGTTGGTTCAACTGGAACCCTTGCAGTAAGCCTGCTAGTGTCTGGTGCTTAGGATGCTTCATGGAGGAGCACCAGAACTTCAAGGGGGGCAGGGGAATGGGCCACTGGTAGCCATCATTAGGGTTAATTATTTCCCTGGTTACTCTTGTATTATTTATACAAAGTTAAGGAATGGAATTATAAGACAGAAGGAAATTTGTCTCCACTCACCCAATTATTTTATTCTTCGATAACAGATTCACTTGGTAAAATTCACCCTTTGAACTAGATAATTTAGAATTATCATAAACTTTAATTGTGAACTTGTCCTGAGGCTCATTAGTGTGCATGTGTGGGTGTGTGTGTGTGTGTGTGTGTGTGCGTGGAACTGTTTTGAATGACTTTTTTCTGGAAGAAAAAGAATGGATATGTCTAAGTCCTAGACCCAAATTATATAAACTAACTCTTAAAAACTATCATAAGTGAATATAAGCAAACGTTTAGATGTGTTGTAGACACTTTTGTCTTCAAAAATAGCTTTGAAGATGGACATTGCATGCAAACTCTGAAAGTGTGGCTTGTATCATCAGGAGGTCTTGGGAAGGTTGGTAACAACCCAGAGATAAAACTAAATGGCCTTACTTAGTGAAAAGAAAGGATGGTATGTGAACTTAATAGGGGAGAGGCTGCTAAATACAGCGTCAGCTGGCAGTTGACATAAACCACAAAGTGCTCTCTAAGTTCTTCAAACCAAATTACATGTACTTAGACCACTAGATAAGGTTACCATGCATGATATTACTATGCTGCAGGCTTTTTGCCCTCTCCGAGAGAATATCTTTGTTTTGATTTTGGCTGGGAAGTTCCTTTGTTGGTCAGCCACAAAATTTCCATTAACTCACATAAATCCTCCGTCTCACGCCTCCTGCCAGTTTTCTCCCACCCCGAACAGGATAGATACTATTAGCAGTATTGCATGAAACATCTAAAATTAAAATACCTTTTCCACAGCTTCCGACCACTGGATTGTGAATAACTTCAATATTATTTGCAATGTTCATAATCAAAACAATGAATTTAGGAAGACCGTTTACTCTGAATAGAAACTAAAATTTTATGTATTATATTCAAAATTGTTTAAAGACTTAAAAAAATAAAGGCATACCAAAGTTACTTCAGAGATTACCTTTTGATCTTGTGAAATCTGCTTTGCCTGTTTTAGCTATCAAAAGCAGTGGCCACTGAGAATTTGTATGTCTTCCTTCTGTGGTTCCTAATGGCAGAGAGTTACCCATTTAATCCAGCAATCCAATCAGTCAGCAGTCCAGGTAGCCAACATATTTACTCAATATCTATTACATGGATCACTACGGAAGTTTACATGAGACAGACGGCTGTGGTCCATTATTTCACTTCCAAGAAACCCAGTTGACAGTGTCCTTTTCCGATTCATCTGTGCAAGTTTCAGTTTGCTCAGCCTGTAAGTGTTGCTGGGAGGGCTTCCTTTGTTTCTCCCCCCATAGATTTCTCCTCTCCCATAGTAGGGAGCCTGATACATGATCAAATCTCAGTAAGCGGAGATTATTATCCTAATCATCCCAGTAATAAAACTGTCTATTTAGTTTACTTAAACTATAAAATCCAGACTAACTTTATCCATGTAGTCATTGCCATAAGTATACATGTGAACCAATTTGTTAAACAACCATGTAGGTCATCACAAAAGTTTTGAGATACTAAAATAACAAAAGTATTTCTTCTAAAAAATATACAATATTTTATACAATAGATGCCTGCTCTATTTAACATCTGCCTTAAGATCTGTACTACAGATTTCATCTTTCTTATAATTGTCTTTTTTTTCTACATATGCAGAAGTCAAAGAGAAAAAACATGGACAGGCCTTCTTTATTTTGAGCGTTGAGTATGTTTTCCAGTTGCCCTTTGTGAGCCTTCTCCATCCTGGCCAGTGCCCTAGAAAACAGAACTATAGGAAATGTATGTAGGGCTCCCTTGCCGCTGGTTACCAGTTCAGTTCGGTCAACAGGAGACACCAGCTGGAGACTGAATTGTAGGAGGAGATGAAATGGTGTTCTGGAGACAGCCAACTCTGTATATCTTTCTCCAAGTCTGACATTCTGTTATGAGCATATATTATCCATCATAGGAAAATACACACCATGTCATTGAACAAAGGCTACAAACTAGGATTCTCAGTTTGGAAGGTCAGATTACCAGATTGCCAGTGTACTGCTAGAGGAGTATAGTTCCAGGCATTTATTCCTTTCATTCCCTCTGCACTTGGCCATCTAGCTTGGTTGTGTATCTCCACTGAAGAAGTATGGAAGGAGACACCCTTTCCCGTAAGCTGAAAGGAGACAATAGTTTCCACCCCTGCTCACCTAGGCTACTGAACCATCTCTTTTGTTTCTCTAAACCTGCACCATCCCAGATGGTGCTTCCTAGATACATCTAGCTATTGACCTGTGGTCTAACGATCATGATGGCATGACTGAGGAGCTCAATTTTGTATTTTATTTGGTCAAAGTTAATTAAAATTTATATTTAAAAACAAAAATAATACAAAATTTTTAAGTTAAGCACAACTTCATTATTCTGGTAGGACAACATTTTACTTCAGGATTTACTATTTGAATAGAAATGGACTATAGTACTATAGCAGATTTTAAAGACCTAATATGAAAAGACGGGAAGACATTTTACTACTTTTTAAATATGAATTCCTAATAAAATAATATTTTGGATATATTGCATGCAACTTATTATTAAGATTAATTTTACCTATTCTTTTTTAACATCTTTAAAGTGTTCACTAGAAAATTTTAAATTCCTATGTGTCTTCCACCATTGGACAGATCCACTCTAAATCTTGCCCTCCCTACTGCAAATGGTCCCTTTATTATACTCTCCTCAAATACGAAGGTTGAATAAGCCATCATTATCCTTCTGGGACCCAAACTTAAGCCACCAAAACCCCAAAGACATCTATTGTGACTAATCTTTTTAATTCTCATGGGCTAAACTACCACCTTGTTTTTAAAGAGAAAAGAAATGGGCTTTCTGGGGGGAATACTTTCAGGGGGCACTGTTAGCTACAGCATGTTTGGCCTCTCATTGATAGAATTTTATAGTGTGCTCTAGTGGAATAATCCTGCAAATGCTCCCCAAATGGAAGGACAAATTACTATTTTTAAGTAGCGATCACATGCCAGATAATTTGGGGGCAACTCTTCCAATAGTCCTGATAAATAGAAATGTTTTGAGGTACTCTAATTTTACAGACCAGGAAATTGAGGCATGAAGAAATTACTTGCTCAAATCACATAGCTGGTAAACATAGAAGCTAGAATCAAGGCCAGGTTTGTTTGACTTTATAGTCCAGGATCCTTCTAGCACACTATACATAAATATTCCTTACTCCAAGGTGTTTTAAACAAAATTTATGGGGGAAAGTTGTTGATTTTACTAGATATTGATCTTAAAACTTCCCTCAAAAGGTAGGTGGTCTCTAGCCTGCCTTCTTCCTCCCACGCTAATGCCTCAGACCACATTCCTCCGCGCCCTTGACCCTGGAGGTAACCACTTTGAAAAAGACCTAAGAAAGACCAGAGCTTAACAACATTTACATGGAAAAGTTGCTTTTAGGGGCTGCTTGTCCGGTCACTTGTGGGTGGTTGAGCGGAGACTGGGTGGACTCGTATGGGCCGGTTTGGGCATCCTATAGTCAGCTGAACCTGCCCCAACTCAGCCCAAGTTCTACTCCACCCTACCCGAGATCCTTAATCCTAGTGCACTTGGACCATGAGATAGTCTTGTTTCCCCTTTAGGACACTGGGGAAAAATGAAAGTGGAGAGGTGTAAACTGTACTCAAATAACAAATGGATGGAGGTCTTCTACCTCAGGCTGGAGACTTCACAGTGCTGCCTCTTGTTCTTATTTTCAATCTAGACATAATTTGATCCTCCTGCAGTTGACTCTGACTTACAGTGTGGCTCTTCATGGGAGTTTTAAAATGATGTTTACACACATGTTAGCACTCATGGCACTGGACTTCACTTATCCTCCCTTGCTAAATGGGTGTGAAATAAAAATATTTTTGTAAATGCAGGTAGGCCCTGTACTTGAACCCATGTTAATTCCTGAATTGTTCACAGCTGCGTGACATTAAACACTAAAAGGTGAGTAACAGGAACCTCCAGGGTCACTGCAAAATTGGTTATGGTTTTGTACTCCTTATTTAGTGCAAGGAATCCTTGGGGTGCATAGTAAAATCAACTGTTGGATTGAATGTAACAAAGCAAGGGTCACTTCCTCCTATACATACTGTATATTTTTGGCCTGATCTAATAATGCCGTGTGACCACCTAGATATCCTCCCATCTGAACTCCTTTGAAAACTGAAGCAAGGATACTCAGTGTTTAAATGCAGAGCTGGGGATCAGACTGAGCTGAGTTCAGCTGCGTGAGCTAAGTGCTATGTGACTGTGAACCAGTTCCTTCACCTCGATTTCCTCATCTGCGAGAAGACGGCAGCATTCATGGCAGTTAGTTTCTCATGTGCAAGCAATAGAAATCAATTCTTAAACAACTAATATTTTCTTAAGAAGGAATTTATTATAAAAAGATGAGGTAGCTAAAGGAATCAAGTGAAGGACTGAATTGGACCTCAGGATAGTCTGTGCCCCTGGAACACCAGGGGGTCTACAAAATAAGAAATTATGAGAATTACTAGGGTGCCATAGCTAGAATTGAAGAGCTACTCAAATTGCATCCGTATGCTTCCTAATTTAAAGTGCAATTTCCCCAGAAAAAGTCTGAGTGGCTATTTGAGATCCTGCACCCCTTTCCTTGGGTAGGGGAGGGCAGGGGACAGGGGGCATGGCACCACTAATGACAACTCCATCAAACCGCAATCAGTGCCTGCAACCAGGTTCAAATAAAACATCAGTGTGGCATTACCAAGGGACATGGGTGATGACAAGCAAAAAAAATAGAAGTATGTTATAGACTCCCGACTTACAGAGTCACTATGCTGTTTAAATGAGATAATTGACAAAGGTACACACAGAGACAGTACATATAAGTTACTAATAAAGATAATTTTAGAAAATTATTAGAAAGAACTCATAATCCTGTTTACTCTTTGTACTAAGAATGATTATGTTCTCAAAAGGCATATTTCATTTACATGCATGCATATGTGAATAAACATAAAAAATGTTTCATAGTAGGCAATTTTATTTAAAATTTTATTAACAGGACATTTGAAGATTTTACTATCTAACAAGGTGGAGATATGTGGAAAACAAAATAAGTAGCAATTATGTTCCAAGTAGTTGGCGTGCAATTATTTAATTCAAAGATCTGTCTTTTCCATTTCAAACATAAGCCAACAATAAATCCCACATCATCTATTTTAGTTATGGTAAATCATAGTTGTATGTGGTAATGATTATGTCTAATTGTGGGATAAAGGATTTAATTTTAGGGTATGAATGAAATATACTTTTGTTGACATTTTGTACATGACAGTCTGGGAACAATAGGGGAGAGCTAACAGCTATGTGATATAAATCCCCCTATAGAGAGAATAAGATAGAGTAATAAATCAAGGATTCTGATTGTTAATGATGGTTTTAGAAGCCAAGGCTTTCCATATTTAGCATATTCCATCTGCTTCAAGTTAAGAAGACTGTAGCCTCTTCTGACATGAGTTCATTGACAATGGGATATCTCTGCGTGTGTGTGTGTGTGTGTGTGTGTGTGTGTGTGAGAGAGAGTGAGAGAAAGTCCACTCCTGTTATATGTAAAAAGAAAATCTACAGCACTTACCTGAACTATTAGTTTATAGAGGAATCTATTCTGTGGTAAACTGCTATTCTATACTAAAAGATTGCCAATCTACATTAAAATTCATAAGTTTTTAAAGAACATAAAGACATTTATTCAGCAATTGTTCAGAAATTGTTCATGGTCTGCATGACACCAAGATCTTAAGAGGAATTGACTCTGTATTTTTTTAAACTTCTGTTTTCACGCCACAGTAGACAATGACTTTCATTAAAATCAACAATTAGCCCTGTCAAAGCAAATCCTCAAGCAATTAAGACTCAAAGTTAGTCTCCCCTTCAGAAATCATTGGTAAAAGCCAAAATATTTATGCATAGTGTCAAAGAGCCAGAGTGTGCCCTTTGCTTCCATAACCAGTCTCAAGAGAAATTCCTAGAGCATGGCAGTGAACGTTTAGTGACAAGAAATACTGCCTGCCAGCACTTTTCGTCTGCATGTGAGTCAATGCAAATGAAAAGTGATGCCATTTTATAATTCACTGTGTGCAGAGCACCATAGGTATTAAGTGAATCTGCAAGTGGCAGTGCCATTTTACCTTTCTCCAGCAGTGTGTGAGCGATTCTGTTATTCTGCAGCCGCCTAGCATTTGGGACCTGTTTGTTTTTTTTTGTTTTGTTTTTTTTTTTTTTATTTAGCCATTCTGATAGGTGTGTACTTCTGCCTCATTGTGGTTATTTATTTATTTATTTATTTATTTTTGAGGCAGAGCCTCAAGCTGTTGCCCTGGGTAGAGTGCTGTGGCATCACAGCTCACAGCAACCTCCAACTCCTAGGCTCAAGCAATTCTCCTGCCTCCGCCTCCAAAGTAGCTGGGCCTACAGGCGCCTGCCATAACACCCGGCTATTTTTTGGTTGCAGCCATCATTGTTGTTTGGCGGGCCCGCCAGCTCAGGTGTACATGGCTGGCACCTTAGCCACTTGAGCCACAAGTGCCAAGCCCTTATGTGGTTTTAATTTGCATTTCCCTAATAACTAATAATGCTGATTCTCTCTGCAGGCACATGTTTCCATCCATGTATTTTCTGAGATGAAATGTCTCTCCACGTCTTTTGCCTTTCTAATTTGATTGTCTTTTTACTATATATTTTATATATTAGTTATTAGACCTTTATCAGCTTGTGGTTTGCAAACATTTTTCCTCACTCTGTCACATGGCTCTTAATTTTTTTATACAGGATCTTTAACAAAGTTTTCACTTTTAATAATGTCAAATTTATCATTTTTTCTTTGTTTGGATTGTCTTGTGGGTGTCAAGTCAAAGAACTCTTTACCTAGATCCCAAAGTCTTTTCCTATTTTTTCTAAAAGATTTATAATTTTATGCTTACATTGAGCTCTGTGACTCATTTATTCATTTTGCGTTAATTTTTACATTAGACGTGAGGCTTGATTTAGGCCAAGTTTTTTTTCTTTTCTTTCTCCTTCCTTCTTTGCTTCCTTCCTTCCTTCTTTTTTTTTTTTTTTTTTTTTTTTTTATATTTAAATCCAAATTCTCCTGCACTATTAATTAAAAAAAATATGCTTCCTCCACTTAATTTTTTAATTAAACAAAAATGAATCCTTTTATTCTTAATTATTAAATATACCTTTAT
>CAUYPK010067416.1:0-18929 GCA_963574355.1 Loris lydekkerianus | reverse complement strand
CACGTGACACCCACATGTGCTAGGCTGAGCAGTGGCTTCCCACGTGTCTGTGCTTCTCCTCAGACACAGCACAGGCCACGTGACACCCACATGTGCTAGGCTGAGCAGTGGCTTCCCACGTGTCTGTGCTTCTCCTCAGACACAGCACAGGCCACGTGACACCCACATGTGCTAGGCTGAGCAGTGGCTTCCCACGTGTCCGTGCTCCTCCTCAGACACAGCACAGGCCACGTGACACCCACATGTGCTAGCTGAGCACGTGTCCATGCTCCGGTCCCAGGAATCTGTGAATATGTTACCTTACACTGTGGCAAAATATACTCTATAAACAGAATCAAGTTCAAGATCTTGAAATTTCAAGAAGATGATGTTGGGTGGATCTGACGTAGTCACAGGCATCCTTACAAGGCAGGAGGTCAGAGGGGAGGGAAGAGGCTGCTGGCTGCTGTGAAGTAAGGTGTACCCCCAGGAAGCTGAGAAAGGCAAGGAAACGGACCCTCCGGAGTCTCCAGAGGATGCAGTTCTGCTGACGCCTTGATTTTAGTCCTGCAAGACTCACTTTGAATGTCTGTGTTCTGGAACTGGAAGACAATACATTTGTTACATTTTTAGCCACAAAGTTTGTGGTCATGTGACAGAAATGGGAAACAGAATATATATCTGTCAGTATGTGTCTGTTTCCCTGCTGGAATGAACTCCATGAGGCCAGGGACTTTGTTTTGTTGACTGTTGTATCCTTGGTGCCTAGAACTGAGCCTGGTGGGAACAGCACATAGTAAATACTTGTTGAGGGTAGGCAGGGTGCGGTGCCTCACCTCTGTAATTTCAGCACTCTGGAAGGCAGAGGTGGGTGGATCACATGTGCTCAGGAGTCTGAGACCAGCTTGACCAAGAGTGAGACCCGATCTCTACTAAAAATAGAAAAACTAGCAGGGTATTGTGGTGGGCGCCTGTAGCCCCAGCTACTCGGGAGGCTGAGGCAGGAGGATCACTTGGACCCAGGAGTTTGGGGTTGCTGTGAGGTGTGATGCCACAATACTCTATCCAGAGTGAAAGAGTGAGACTGTCTCAAAAAATAAAAAAAGATAAGATAAAATAAAATAAATACATATGTGTTGAAGGAAGGTAGACAGAGAGAGCCAGTTTCAGGAAGAGGGTCTGCTGTGTGGTAGGGTCTGGGGTGCGAAAGATCTGAAGTGCTTGCCGGAGGATATGGTGCCTTGAGGGCCGAGCAGGGGACGTGGTAGGAGATGTCAGGGGTGGGGAGGTAGAGCCTGGAGCACTTTGTGCTTTATTCTGCAAGCAAGGATGAGCGATTGGCGGGTTTTATGGGACACAGAAGCATGATCATATTGTCTTTCTTGCTTTTTAATTAGTTTTAAGAAATTATTTTCCTGTTCATTATTAAAAATTGGAAGTACATAGAAACATAGACAAAAATGTGAAAATCACTCCATCCCATTCCTTGGAGTTAGCTAAGATTCATATTTTCATGTATTTCTCTCTTCAACATTGGGATTTTACTTTTTATACTTCTTTGCAACTGGCTTGCCCTCCTATAATGTGAATTTCCCCATGTCATTAAATATTCTCCTAAAAGATAGCATTTAGTAACTATGTAGATTCTGTCCTACAAGCATAACTAAGTTTATGTAAGCACTTCTCCCTAACTGGACAGTGCCTTTATTCCCCAATAGTTTGTGACTGTAAGTGAACTGCTAGTGCCTGGTGTGCAGTAGTCCTTCCATATGGAGTGGATGAATGAATGCCTCGGAGAACATTCTCAGATGTAAATCTCTGTGTGTGTGTCTAATTGTTTCTTTAGGAAAAAAAATGCTTGCAAGTGAAAGTTTTGGGTCAAAGGCTGTATTTTTTTTAACGGCTTTTGATACATGTGGGCCAAATTGCCTTTCAAAAAGGTTGTAAAGATTATAACCTCACTGGCAACATATGGGTGCATAATCACACTGCCCCAATGGTGGTATTGTAATTTTTAAAGGCTGTGTTTGCATTTTAGAGACGTTTCCATGGGGACAGGAAGGTGGGAGTTACGGGGTCTGGTGAAGTCCTGGCAGACAGTGGTGAGAACATTGGCTATGTTTTGTCAATGGAGGTTTTGTCAGAGAGAAGACAGATCCTGAAGCTGCATGGGACGGAGACGGCAGGCTTGCACGCAGAGAGCAGTGTTGATCCTCAGGCTTCTGCCTTAGATAGAGGATTCTTTGTTACAAATGACAAGAAACCCACTTTTCAAGGCCATGGTCATGGAGTAGCTCACGGGGTCACAGCTAAGGCACTAGGCTCCAGAAACACTGGATCCAGCATCATTTTGGGGTCTGACAGGCAAAAAGAAATGGACGGTATCTCCTCAAAGTATATCTGTTTGGGGGTCATCTTCAGGTGACCTACAGGTAAAGGTTCCAATTCCAGGAGAAAGTGTCTGTCGGTCTACTTTGGGTCAAGTATCTATCCTGTGGACAGGGCAGGTGTCTCTGTGGTTGACAGTGCTACCAGGAAGAGGGAGAAGTCTCTATGGTTGCCAGCAGACCATTTTTTTTTTTAATTTTCCTTTTTTTTTGAGACAGTCTCACTATGTCTCCCTCGGTAGAGTGCCATGGCATCACAGCTCACAGCAACCTCAAACTCTTGGGCTTAAGCAATTCTCTTGCCTAAGCCTCCTGAGTAGCTGGGACTATAGGTGCTTGCCACAATGCCTGGCTATTTTTTTGTTGTAGTTGTTGTTTAGCAGACCTGGGTGGGGTTTGAACCCACCAGCCCCAGTGCATGTGGCTGGCGCCATAACCATTGAGCATGGGGCACTGAGCCCGCAGACCATTTATTGTAAGTGAATCCCAGGCATGCAAAAATCCAAGGCAGGGGCGGTGCCTGTGGCTCAAAGAGTAGGGAGCCAGCCCCATATACTGGAGGTGGCGGGTTCAAACCCAGCCCAGCCAAAAACTGCAACAAAAAAATTAAAAAAAAAATTAAAAAAAAAAAAATCCAAGGTGGAACTCTTCACGCAAGTGGCAGCAGGGATACGGAGATGGGGTGATTTAGAGCTCATGAGCTTGCTGCTTCCCATGTTGAACAGGTCCTCCTCATGTTCCAGTCTTTCCTTGAATACAAGCATAACTCCTTTCTAGGAAGAAAAGGAAGTGGGAAGGAGAGAGGTAGGAATCTCCCTTTCTGAACTTTGGTGGGGGATCCTGGCACATGTCCCCAGAAGCCAGAGCCCTGTGCCACCAGCCACCAGTATTCTGTTTCCTCTCTCCTGCCACAAAGCTGCTTCTGGGAGCAGCTGCCTGTCCAGAGATGATGTTTCCCAGCCCTATTTGCCGTGGGTGGGGGTCATACGACAAGTTTTCTCCAATGTAAAGTCCATGGCCAGGGATGTTGAGGAGCAGGTGTGCTGGGGAAAGTGGCATGTGAGCCAGTACCACCCCGTTGGACTGTTACATGAGTGAGAAATAAACTTTGAGTATGCTGCACCGTCAGCTGTTGGGGCTTATTTGTTATTGCAGCTAACTAAAAACTTCCTACTAGAGGCCTGAGAAGAATTAAATGAGCCATGGGTGAAAAGGCTCCATAGAATTCTAGAGTAACACAGTTTTTCTTTGAGACAGAGTCTCATTTTGTCACCCTGGGTAAAGTGCCATGGTGTCCTAGCTCACAGCAGCCTCAAACTCCTGGGCTCAAGTGATCCTCCTGCCTCACCCTTCCAAGTAGCTGGGGCACTACAGGTACCCGCCAACAAGCCCGGCTAGTTTTTCTATGTTTTTTTTTTTTTTTTTTTTTTTTTTGCAATTTTTGGCCGGAGCTGGGTTTGAACCCACCACCTTCGGCGTATGGGGCCAGCACCCTACCCCTTTGAGCCACAGGCACTGCCCTAGTTTTTCTATTTTTAGTAGAGACATGGTCTCCCTCTTGCTAGGGCTGGTCTCCAACTCCTGATCTCGACAGTCCTCCTGCCTTGGCCTCCCTGAGTGCTGGGATCACAAGCACGAGCCACCGCACCCAGTGAGTAACATGATTTCTAAAAACAGGGAATAACTCAGCCATTCAACTGCTGGGTGTACACCAAGAGAAATGAAAACACATGGCCACATAAAAGCTTGCAGAAGAGTGTTCATAGCGGCATTATACATACAGCCAAAAAGTGGACGCCAGCGGACATGTGGATGAGTCAAATGTGTGCTGTGCATAACCGTCGTGTTACTTGGCAGTGAAAGTGACACGGTACTGATGGACGCTGTAACTACAGATGAACGTGAACACACGCGTGGGTACAGAGGATCAACATGGTATGATCTGGCTTACATGAAATGTCCAAGATTGGCAAATCTACAGAAACAGAGATAAGTTGATGGTCCCTGGTGGTAGGGGGTACAGGGTGGAAAGAAGGCTGGGAGAAATGGGGAGTGTCTGCTCAGGGCTATGGAGTTTCGTTTTGGGTGATAAAATGTAAAGTTATCAGGAGTGATGGTTGCTCAACTGAATATACTAAAGGCATGGAATTGGTTATATACGGGTGGACATAAAGTTCGTGTGCAATTTAAAATAGTTTAGCATAGTAAACTGCACACGAACTTTACGGACACCCTGTACTTTAAGCAGGTGGATTGTATGGCATGTAAGTGATACCTCAATAAAGCTATGTTTTTTAAAAAAGAGATGAACGTAGGGAATAATGCCAGAATGTAGTAATGAGAAGTAACGACCCCATGGGACAGACCATCCCCACTCGTTCTAGCAACACAGTTTCTTAAAGGACAAAAGCAAAGCAAAGTGACAGCTTCCAAATGAAAACAGAGATGTGTCCCAGCTAAACAAATAAACTCAGTACTTGCTTCACAGAGGGAGGTGAAGTCTCTTTGGATTGCATAGGATAACAAAGTTTTATTTCCAAATAAAGCATGAAAAAGAAGATCAAAAGACAGCTGGCCAAGGGCCAGTCCCCAGAGGGTTCCCACAGGTCCTTGGTCTTTGCTGGCAAAAGTATTAAAACAATCAAACCAAAGACACCTCACAAGAAATTGAAATGGAGAGAAAAATGAGCTCACCAGTCCCAGGAGAACGGGAAGGAGCTCCATTGTGACCCGTGGGCATGTGTCACCAGATTGTGTGATTGCTCCAGCTGACATGAACCCAGACGCCCAACAGAGTCTCAGAAGGAAAATGCCATTTTAAAAAAGCGAGAAGTGCTCACCCTTGGAAGGTGTGGTTCCATGTCTGAAAATTATTTTCACTTGAACAGAATGAAGAAAACAACAAAGCCAGTGGGCCTTTCAAATATTTTACCCCGAATTCATACTCGGAAAGGACAATAAGAAAATGGAACCCATAATGACTGATTGCAAACTTATCACCGTTCACCAGCAGAGGTAAAAAACTGGCAAAATGTCGGTGCCTTAAAGTTTGGAGAACTTTCTCTTGCCTGCCCAGTCTACAAATCCCAGACCTTTTAATTCCTCCATTGTCAAGTGCCTGGAACCCTGAACCTTCTGAACCCCAGTCCGGAGCCCCAGTTTAAGATGGGCTGGCTGAATAAATTTTCTGTTTTGCAGTGTTAGCCAATAATTAGAGCAGTGATTTTCAACTGGTGTGCCATGAGAGGATCTTAGGTGAGCCTCAAAAATTGTTAACAATCATTAATTATTTTCTAAAGAAATTCAAAGCACAGTAAATATATTCAATTGTTTACTTTTTTTTTTTTTTTTGACCAACATAATTTAAGTGTGCTGCAGAAGTTTAAGTATAGGTTCAAGTGTGCCGTGAAATGAAATAGATTGAAAACCCCTGATTTAGATGCTGATGGTTATAAATAAGAAAACCTGGAAGGTTTCTGGCAGAGACAGAGGCAGCATTGATAGGGAATTTCAAGCTCGAGGAGAGAAAGAAAAAGACTAGCTTTGCTCCCACCTGAGAGGTAAAGGACTGGAAATAAAAGATTATTCTGAATTGTGAAGAAAAAGAAATGGAGTCCAGGTTCTGGGTGGGCAACCTTGGTCTTTATCTCCACCCAGGTGCGAGTGAGCTGAGTTGGAGAAAGGAGTCAGGGTTAAGGTGGATGGGAATTTAAAGGGTGGGAGGGGTAGGGACTGGCAGCCGCTCTCTCCTGGGGGGAGTGTCTCTCTCGGGAGGGTCCCCCATTCGACTCACCAGCGCAGGACTTTATCGTCTTGTAGCTTGTTCTCTCTTGAGAAGACTCTTCTCACTGGTTGCTGCAGTTGAAAGCCGCCATGCTGCGGGCTTTTCTGTCCTCTTGCACTCTGGCAGGTCAGGTGTAATTTTATAGACGAGGGGCTGGGACTTGGGAATGTTGATTAACTCTCCTGTCCCCACAGTGAGTGCCAGGGTCTAACTCTAAATTCACTGTCTTTCCATTGCTCCCCGCGGCCTCCTGAGGACAATGATTTCCCCTTCATTCCTTGCCCCCCTCCAAAAATGAGACACCCTTGTTCCTCAAGCGGGGGAATGGTGGGGCTAAAGTTACTATTGCTGTGCTTCAGTAGGTAGTTCATGCTGCTGGTCACGTTGAATTGTTTTGGTAGACGGTCTGACTGCCGAGACCTTTGTCTATGGCTCGTTTTCTGGGGCAAGTGGAGGGTAAAGTTGGGGTCAGCTCTCTTTGGTTATTCTGGAGTTCAATGTGGCTCCCTTCATGGGGTCCCAAAACTGAGGTAGCCTAATGTCAGTCATTGCTTTGCTGGGGGAGTTTCCCTTTTCTCCCCTTAGCACCTGGTGCCTGCTGTCACCATGAACAAAGATTTTCCAAAGTGTGGTTTTAGAGCAGGGATTTTTAACCAACCCTCCCTCCCTCCTTCCCTCCCTCCCTTCCTTCCTTCCTTCCTTCCTTTTGCAGAAGGGACCTTTCGGCTGTGTATGAACCCCTTTTTCACAAAAATGTTTTTTCTGGGCATGTGGCTCACACTTGTGATCTCAGCGCTCTGGAAGACCAAGGTGGGAGGATCCCTGGAGCTCAGGAGTTCCAGACCAGCCCAAACAAGAGGGAGACCCCTTCTGTACTAAAAAGAGAAAAACTGGGTGGCGCCTGTGGCTCTGTGGGTAAGGCGCCGGCCCCATTTACCCAGGATGGTGGGTTCAAACCCAGCCCTGGCCAAACTGCAACAAAAAAATAGCCGGGTGTTGTGGTGGCCACCTATAATCCCAGCTACGCCGGAGGCTGAGGCAAGAGAATCGCCTAAGCCCAGGGATTTGGAAGTTGCTGTGAACTGTGACACCACGGTACTCTACAAGGGTTAATAAGTGAGACTCTGTCTCAAAAAAAAAAAAAAAAAGAGAAAAACTAGCTGGGTGTTGTGGCAAGCACCTGTAATTCCAGTTACTTGGGAGGCCGAGGCAGGAGGACTCTTGAGTCCAGGAGTTTGAGTTGCTGTGCACTATGACTCCATGGCACTCTACCCAGGGTGACAAAGTGAGACTGTCAAAAAAAAAAAAAAAAAGAAAACAACAGAATAATGTTTTTAAATGCATAAAATATTTTAATACAGAGGATTATAATGAAACCAGTTATATTGATATATAGTTACCAGACTATTTTTAAAGCTCACTTATGACAGGGTAAATAAAATTTCAAGATCTTCGCAGTAACTGGTAATGGGATCTGAAAATATCTGTGATTTCTACTGGGAATAAGCCACAGGAACTGCTAATACTGCTGTGGTTCAGTGCCCACATTTATAATTAAAGGAAATGCTAAGTTTCAGCGAGAGCTTAGTGAAAATAAAAATGTAATTGTTTTCCTGTCCATGTCTGGATCCCTGTGAATCCACAGATCTTCTGAATTCCCGTACGGGAAGAGCCTCACTTTCTTCTCACAGGAGTTTTTAGAGAAACAACTAATTTATTGTTGTTCTTCTTGTCTTGGATTTCTTAGTTCTGTGGATTCCCCGATTGCTTTCACTTCTCTTGTTCATACTTTCTGCGGCCTCAAAATTCATTTCTCAATCTTGCAAACACCTTTCCTTTTAGAAAGGCTTTTACTTCTCTCAGTCCTGTAAACACAATAAGGAATTTTAAAAAATAAACTTTAAAATATCCAATAGGCAGAAAATGGGGGGCAGGGAGAGAGTGAATGTGCATGTGACGTGACCTCTCTGTGGCAAGGTGCCACCGTGTCATGTCTGGCGCCTCTGGCTTACTTGTCCTCCTGGGTGCTTCATTTTGCCCCACCTCATCGCAGAGAGCAGGGGTCTGGGGCCTTCCCACCACCAGGTCCCCTCACCTGTGAAATCAGGCAGTGGCCCCAGCATTTTCCCCTGTACGACCCCTAAAAGAATTAGATAGCTCAAATTTCTTTTTATATGTTTGAATTGTTTTAAAAGATTTATTTTCCTTCATGTCATGTATTGTCTCCTGCTTTTAAATACATATTTTTTAAAACCTTGCAGATTTAGGCTGGCTCAGTGGCTCATGCCTGTAATCCCAGCACTCTGGGAGCCCCAGTCAGGTGGATCTCTTGAGCTGAGAAGTTCCAGACCAGCCTAAGCAAGAGTGAGACCCCATCTCTACTAAAAATAGAAAAACTAGCTGGGTGTTGTGGCAGGCACCTGTACTCCCAGCTATTTGGGAGACTGAGGCAAGAGGATCTCTTGAGTCCAGGAGTCTGAGGTTGCTGTGAGCTGTGATGCCACAGCACTCTACCCAGGGGAAATGCTCTCCACGTAAGAGAAATGGGGAGACCAGGCCTCACTGAATGTGCTTTTGCCACAAGTCTGAGTCCCTGTGATGACCACCTCAGGTCTTCATGTGAGTCCCAGCATGGCCAGGATGTGGCCACAGCTGGAGAGAGAGGTGGATGGAGAGGGCGCAGGGTAGGTGGAAGTGGGTGGTGCAGGAGTCTGGGTCTAACACTCCCTCATTTTACCTCCAACTATAACCTTGAGAACAGTGTGTCCTTTCATGGTGTCCTTTTTTGCTCAGTGACAAAAGGTTATGCAAGGAAGTGGAGAAGGATCCAGGCGTGTCCTTGGGCTGGTTAATTTTAGGATGCTGAGAACCTGCAGATGGATTATTGACTGTTGAAAGCAGCCTGTATCTACTGAAAAGACTTTATGGGGTTTGGTTTCATCGAAGAGCCATGAAACCAGGGAAGGGGCTTGTTCCCTTTTAAATGAACCTCTTCAAATCAGCCCTTATCTAAGCATTTTTGCACTTCTCCCATCACCAGAGATATTTATTGGAAAATTTCTGTGCCAAAATCTCTGCCAGTTGTGGGGGACAATTCTGGACAGAGAGCAGAGCCTGGGAGACAGAGCTGGGGGACACGGGGGCTGGGGTGGCCAGGGCACAGGGAAGACTTCCTGGGAGAGATGTCCCCTCAGAGCCCTCAGGGGAGGCGACAGGGAGGGACTGGGGGCCAGAGCAGGACAGACGGTCCAGCATGGGCAGAGGCCTGGAGGCCTTAGAGTGAGCACGAAATAACTGAATGTGCCCCAATCTGTCACTCAATGGGCAGGGAGCCAGGAGGATGTCTAGTCAATTTCCTGCATTGCAGAGAAACAGACATGTCAGGACCACACACTAAAATGAGTGACTCATCTTGAATTATGATCCTCACATCTCAGCTGGAAGATCAGGGCAGCGATGCTTTTTTTTTTGAGACAGAGTCTCACTAAGTCGCCCTCAGTAGAGTACCGTGGCGTCACAGCTCATAGCAACCTCCAACTCTTGGGCTTAAGCGATTCTCTTGTCTCAGCTTCCCAAGTAGCTGAGACTATAGGCACCCGCACAACGCCAGGCTATTTTTCTGTTGCAGTTGTCATTGTTGCTTAGCTGGCCCGGAATGGGATCAAACCCGCCAGCCTCAGTGTATGTGGCTGGTGCTGTAACTACTGTGCTCCAGGCTTTTTCAAGAGAGATGCTATTCATTCTAGAATTTTCCATTCCAAAGCATTTAATCACCGCCAGTTAATTAAGCTTCTAAGGAAACATGAGTAGGAGGTGGGATTATCTCCAGCTTGGAGGGGCAGACAGGGTTCCACGGCCCAGTCTGCCTTGAATGGGCTCCAGTCCTGGGTCAGGAGGCCCAGCACATGGCCCTGGGTGAGTGACTTGGCCAACAGTGGCTGTGCCTCTTTGACCTCCCCCTGTGGGCTGCCTGGCGGAGTTGCCAGGTCCTAGTGAAGCCACTTCTGTGGACAGAGGCACTGACTGGGTCTGGCCCAGGCACTGCCATCGCCCAGAAACCACCTGCCCGTTAGTGGTTGGCCGCAACCTGGCACCTTTGCTCTCACATTTGTTTTCTTTCTTGAACTTGGCACAGCAGAGCCCGTCCTGGCAGGGGAATACCTTCCCAAGAGGAGGTTGAGCTTTTTGGCTTTAGTTTCACACGCAACTTGCTTGCCTTACTTTTTCCCTTCCCACTTTACAGAGATAAGTGCAGATCCCACAGGCAGCATTAGATCTTGCCAAAGGGACAAGTGTGCTTGCTCAGGCAAGGCGAGAGCTGGCCGGGTGGCCAGTCATATCCAGGGAGGCTGCCTGAGCCACTGGTCAAGGCCACAGACCCTTAGGGAAGGCTGGTGGCCTGTGGGAGACCTGTGAAGACACCTGGGGAGTTGTGGGCTTGAATGGAGGGTCCACAGGGTGCCAGCAGCTGTGGCCTTTGCCATTTTGTCTGATACAGGCTGTCAGCTGGTGCGCAGCATGGGTCTGCTTTAATTTTTGGTTTGCTGGAGCAGGTGCTTCTTGGAACTCAGAAGTCCCCACCTCCTGGTGGCTGAACTAACTAACCTGAGAGGGGCAGTCAGAGCCGTACTCTGCCAGGACTCAGCAGTGGGGATGGGGGCCTAGTGAGGAGGCATCGTTTTAGCCAGAAAGATGCAGTTTTTTCTCCATTATTTGGCTTCTACGTTGCAGCAGAGCAGGCCCGCCTTCTTGGGACCCGCCTGGCTGAGGCGAGTGACCTGCAGGGCCCTGATGTGGCCGCAGACAAAGGAGTACCAGGGTGGGGGTGACAGGCTCTCCTGCCCTCTGCTTGCCGTTGGCTAGCCATGGTGATGTGCTGCAAATGGTTCTCTGCCACTTACCAGGAGACCAGCAGGTACCGAGTTAAAGCATGATGCCAAGCTCCCTTCTTCACCCTCTCCTTGCCACTTTTCAAAGCTTTGGTAAGATTGTCCCACAGCACACGGAGCAGAGGAGATGCACAGTAAATGTTCATTGAACCAGTTAGCAAATTAAAATAAGTGACACGGTGATATCAACATGCTGGCCTCGGACTTTTTTTAATCTGCCTCATGAGACTCGGAACGTTGGAATAGGAATTTTAGAGCATTTTTGATGGTGATGATGATGAATACTGCTCTTCTGTTCTCCGATGTGAAGAATAAGGGCTCTTGCCTGTAATCCCAGTACTCTAGGATGCTGAGGCAGGAGGATCCCTTGAGGCCAAGAGTTTGAGATCCATCTGAGCAAAAGCGAGACTCCATCTGTACTAGAGAAAGAAAGACTGGCAGGGTGTGGTGGTGGCAGTGCCTGTAGTTGCAACTACTGGGGAGGCTGAGGCAGGGGGATCGCTTGAGCCCAGGAGTTGGAGGTTACTGTGAGCTATGATGATGCCACTGCACTCTACCCTGGGGGACAGAGTGAGACTCTGTCTCATAAAAAAGTCTCCAGAGCCTTCAGATTGGGAACCAAACTAGAAGCCAGCCAAGCAGAGTAAGTTGGACAAATGCTTTCTGAGTGATGAGGCATCCTTCAGCAATGACTTGGGTAATAACGGGCATTCCTTTAACGACTGAATATAAGCTATTTAATGTAGATCCTGGTTGGGGGGGGGGGGCAGCACAGCAGACAAAACCTCAGGGATTCCAGGTCCACCAAACAACAATGACAGCTACAACCAAAAAAATAGCCGGACTTTGTGGTGGGCGCCTATAGTCCCAGCTCCTTGGGAGGCTGAGGCAAGAGAATCACTTAAGCCCAGGAGTTAGAGGTTGCTGTGAGCTGTGACACCACGTCACTCTACCCAGGGCGATAACTTGAGGTTCTGTCTCAAAAAGAAAAAAACCCTCAGGGATTATTGGGTCTCTGGTGCAGAATGTGACAGCCAGGATTGCTCCGATGTCATCAGAGAGGGGTGGTGTGGCAGGATGACCCAGAGAGACCGTGGGAGCCCCAAGGAGCAGTCCCCCAGCTATTCACACACAGCGAAGGTCAGGCTCAGTGACCGGGTGGCAGTGTCTGAATTTTAAGAGTAATCAAGTAAAAGTGCAGCAAATTCCAGGTAGGGCTGACCAAAGATTGCAAAGGAGCAGGGAGTCATTTAACTTGGAAAGTGGACTGCAGGGACCGTGTACGACCAGGGCTGCTTCTCAGGGCTGTGACAGCCTAGGCAGAGGAGAGTGGCAGAGGTGGAAACCAGCCTGAAACCCTGAGGACTGTCAACATTTTAATTAATAGCCATCTCCTAGGGAGAGGTGGCTGGGGGACTGCCCTGCCAGTAGGGTGCCTGGCAGCAAGTGTGAGTCTGGAAGACTTCATTTTCATGACCAATATCTCCCGCTGACCTACTGTCACCTGTCACCTGCCTAAGGCAGAATGCCTCTCCTCACTGCTTCTGTCCCTCCCAAAGAGGAGGCTCAGTTAGCATGAGTCCTACATGAGTTCACCTTAGGGCTGAATTGGGGAACTTGGGGATCCTGATGGGGATGTGTGGAGCTCCACCCTGTGCTCCTCCCCCTGGTGCTCCCTGCTGCTCCTCAAAGGCTGCCTCCTCCCCGCCATGGTGTGGGGACTGCCCCATCCTGGGGGTCGGTATTAGGAAGCTTTGATTCTTATTCCCAGGGAATCATATTTTAAACGTCACTGCTGCCCCACTGTTTATTCTCAAAAGATTCCAAATTCAGGTAAGAAGGAGGCATGCAGTTTGGGGGCCCCCTCCAAGACCCCACCAGACTAGTTGGAACTGTGTCACAACCAGCCCCCCACTTTTGCTGCCTGGAATCTGTTCTGACACCCAAGGGAGCTTCACAAACAGTACCAACATTGTGCAACTTCTTACTTAAAATCTTCCACAGGTTCCCTGCCACGGGCTGCTGGGGTCAGACTCAACTCTGTACAGCCCGGGATGCGGCCTCCTTCTGTCCAGTTGTGCCTGGGTCCCTCCTCCCCTTGCATGAGGGGCTCCTTCTTCTTGGACGCTGACCTGGCTGCAGACCCTGTCTGGACATCCTTGTCCCCAGACCCTCCTGGTCCCGTGCCCCAAGCCGGCCCCTCCCTGCCCTGCTCCTCGGCAGACCCCATAGGTCCTCTGACTTGTCACTGCCTGATGCCTTCAGGCCTCAGCCTCCCAGGTAGCTGGTACCACTGGTGCCCACCACAGGGCCTGGCTATTTTTTTTTTTTTAAGAGACTGGGTCTCGCTCTTACTCAGGTTGGTCTTGAACTCGTGAGCTCAGGCAATCCACCCACCTCAGCCTCCCAAGTGCTGGGATTACAGGCGTGAGCCACTGTGCCCTGCGGCCCCATTGTGATGACAAGGAAAAGGACTGGGTTACGGCCGGGGGGTTCTATTTTATAATGTCTGGTTTGGGTCCCCCTGGAGATTCAGAGATCCCCTTGGAACCGGAGTCTTACTGCACGAGACCCTCTCTGGGAGCCCCTGGGGCAGAGGTGTGGACTCAAATGTAGATTTAAGCTAATGGCAAGATAATTAGCCATAGGCTGCTCTAGGTCACTACTATAGGCTGGGCAGGTGGCCTATACCTGAGCTCAGGAGTTTGAGACCAGCCTGAGCTAGAGCAGAGATCCTGTCTCTACTAAAAAAAAAAAAAAAAGAAGACTCTATTGTGCCTGTTGCCAGGCCCCAGGCTAGAGAGTCCCCTGTGTCTGCCTGCAGGTGTCAGCTAAGCTCTGACCGGGAGATCCATAGGCCGTTCCCTCCTCCTCAGGTGTCAGCAGTCACTGACAGGGCAGGTGGCCCTGACATGGGGCGGTCCTTGTCCTCTCCAGGACAGCCTGACTCCTCGCTAGACCTGAAGGAAGGAGGGAGGTACCTGGAGACTGAAGTCTGAGCCGGGTGACCTTGCCCCCAGTAATGGACTGTGTTTCCTTCATCCCTGAAACAAGAAATTCCACGGGCTTCTCTGTGGCCTCTGCCTTGGGGAGTCTGGGGAAGGCCCACAGAGGCCTCTCCCAGGAGCCCTTTGCCCCTCTCGTCCCCTCTGGCCTGCCCACTGTCCCGGCCCTGGGCTGGTGACATATGTCCTGCCTGCTTGCTCCCATATTTAGTGTGGCAGCTGACTTATTTAATGGTGTCAGTGTTTGAAGGGCAAATATGATAAAGGGCAAAGCAGCACTTTTTGCGTCATTTTGTTTTCTGCTGCTGGGGATTCTCAAGCTTTTATTTTTCTGAGACATCTTGACTTCAACGACATAGAGAGTAAAACAAATCTCATACGCCAAGCCAACTCCCAGCCCTGCCAGCCCCGAGCAGGAGGTTCTCAATGAGGAGATCACAGCCACAGCTAACGGAGCAGGAGCCAGGCGCCTGCACGGGCTGGCAGGGCAGCGCCTACGCCCCTCCTCGCCTGGAAGAATGGATTATTTAATGATAAACACAGTAAATTGCAGGCTAGTAACACCTCATTCAGCCTTCCTCCCCTCTGGGTGTCAGGTGATGGTGCATTAAAAAGTTTCTCCTCTTGTGAGGTTTCTCTGCAGCCTTTGGTATCTTGCCTTGAACCATTCAATAAAGTCCCTCTTCTAAAGTACAATAGTTCCCCCAGAAAAAGTTCTGGGGCTTTTTCCAACTCACAGTTGACAAAGGCCTCACTAATGGAAAGGCAAACGGACCTGACAGAGCCCAGGGCCAGGATGGGGAGCTGGGAGGGAGAGAAGCTGCTTCCAATACAACTATGGGATCAAAATGTTTATTGGAGACCGAGATGTAAATGAAACGGGACTGGGAAGGCCTCCCGGGCAGACAGGACAGCTTCTTAGGAATGTTCAACTTTTTCCAGCCCTTTGGTTTCAGCATGTGGATGATTCAGGTTCATATGACCTGATGCTACTTTTAAACAGGTTTTGTTGGGGGCCGCCTGGGGCAGGGGCATTGGGTGCCCCCACCCTGCCATCCTTGCTCTGAGTATAACAGCCGAAGGTCCAAGCCCGTACGTATAGCAACTGACCGTGGGGTTTATTTCTGAGCAGACGAATATCTTTCTTCTTCTGGTTCATCATTGCCCGTTCTCTTCATCTTCTGTTAAGATCATTATTTAAATGAATGACTGGGAATTTGGGGAGGAACAGGCCCTGAGATGGATCCTGGAAAGCCCTGTGGCTGCCTGTTTTGGTGTATTTAGGACCAAAGTAGCACAGGCTGGGGGCTCAGACAAGAAGAATGTATTGTCTCCACTCTGGCCCCAGGGGTCAAAAAATCACAGTATCAACTGTGCAGGCCCCTCCTGAGGGCTGCGAGCCTGGGGTCTGCTCCACGCCTCTCTCTCTGGCTCATGGACAGCTGTCTTTCCCTGACAACAGAGAGAATACAGGGAGGCCCTAAAGTTTGTGCGCGATTTAAAATAGTGTGCAGTTTTAAATTGCACATGAACTTCCTGGGCACTCTATATAAGCAACAGAGGCAAAGATCTCAATTGGTGGAGGCTTATTAAGCCAAAGTTCAAGGATGTGCCCAGGAAAAACACAAGCCGCACACTCATCTGTGACTGTTTTTTCCAAAGACAGTTTTGGGAACTCAGTACTTAAAGGGAGAGGGTACAACATGGACAGAAAAAAGAAGGGGGCAGGCAGTTAGGCAAATGATTACAATCTTGAGAGACTTTAGTTAGCACCAGGAAACCTACATTTTTACAGAAGACAGATGTTAGAGGAGAAAAAGGGAGTGAAGGAAGAATCAGTTATGCAGGTGGAGGAATGATTAATGTCACCTTATCTCTGTTCTGCACCTAAAGCTCCATCTGGCTACAACAATGCTGCAGCGTCCTTATGTGTGACCTGGAGGGGACCAGCCTGATGCACAAGGTTAGCAACAGCAGCTCCTGGAGGGGGTGTCACGTGACTCAGCCTCAGGCATGACCTTCCCTTTTTCATAAGGAGTGGGGGCAGGTGGTCCAGAGATTTTTATTTTCTTTATATCATTATTGCTGTCTCTGTGTCCAATCCCTCCAACCCCTTTTTGACATAGAGTCTTACTCTGTCACCCTGGGTAGAGTACCATGACATCATAGCTCACAGCAACCTCAAACTCCTGGGCTCAAGTGATCCTCCTGTCTCAGCCTCCTGAGTAGCTGGGACTACAGATACCACTGCCACACCTAGCTAGTTTTTCTATTTTTAGTAGAAATGAGGTCTCACTCTTGCTCAGGCTGTTCTCAAATTCCTGGGCTCAAGTGATTCTCCTGCCTCAGCCTCCCAGAGTGCTGGGATCACAGGCGTGAGCCGCCGCACCAGCCCAAGTTACCCCCTTGTGAAAGGACACCCATCTTGTTGGTGTAGGGCCCACCCTAGTGACCTCATTTTCCCTTGGTTACCTCTATAAAGAACCCATCTCCAAATATGGTCACATTCTGAGGTTCTAGGGGTTAGGACTCCAACATATGAATTTGGGGTGGGGGGACCCAGTTCAACCTGACACCACAAGGCGTCCAGCAGTGTTCAGGGGGCAGACCTGTGGAGCTCTCCTTTCTGGGGAGAAGGCAGAGGTGGGCAGGCTGTCCCACCCTTGATCCCTGCTCCTTGTCACGGCAGCCTGCCATCGAAGCAACTGATGCTTTCCAAGGACCCAGGTACAGGCTTCTCCTCAGTGGCCCAGCGCAAGTCCTAATGCTCAACACAATGTTTTAATTACTTTTTAGATGCACCCTGATCACAGTGACACTGCAGTGGGAGCCTGGCCACGGTGTCTTTCCCCACTGAAGGCCATTGTCAGTGATAGAGGGCTGCCCTCGGGGAAGGCAGAGGGGACAAAGCACAGGCACATGGTGGCCATGAAAGCAGGAGGTCCTCCCGGCCCCGAGGGGCAATCTCAGAGTTTGGATTTCTCCTCCCTGGTTCAGAGGTGGCAGGGAAGTGGGACCCAGGGCTGTGCGATGCTGTAGACAGATGGGTCAGACGTGATGTCTTCTCAGGCAGTGAGTGGAGTGGCCCCTGTTGGCGTCCTCTGACGCAGAGTGATTTGTCAAAAATTTAGAGCTGATGGAAAAATTGTCTCTCATTTACTTGGTCATGGCCTCACAAATGAGAAAGAGAGATGGTTCTGGTTCTGAAGCTTCCCTAGGAAGAATTATGGGACATTATTATCAGCACGGCTCTGGGTGAAACAACAGAAATGTGCTGTCTGTAGGTCTGGATTCGAAGTGCCAAGTGTAGGTGTTTGCAGGGGAATCTCTCTTGCTTCTTCCCTGCAACTGGGGTTTAGTGGTGATCTAAGGCATTCCTCGGCTTGTAGCTGTGTCCCCTGATCATTCTCCTCTGTGGCTCTGGCCTCAGCTGGCTGTCTTTTTATAAGGACCCAGGACATTATTTTAAGATGTCTAAGCCATTTGTGACCTGCAGGCCAAACTGAGGTCTTGCTTTCATTTTTATGGAGTAAACTCAAATGCTTTTAGGGGATGAAACAGCTTTGGTTTGCCAGAATCTCCACCATTCCATCTGGTCACCCTTTTGGTGACTGCCTGTGCGATAGGGAGTCTCACCTCTCCAGTTGCAGAGGGGTAGGCACTGCTGCTTAGGGTTGGACAGGGGTCAGAGGAGGCGTGTCGGGTGGGAAGTGAGAATGATGATGTCTGTGTCTGCTCCCCACACAGCCCAAGGGTAGCTGCACTATTCTGGAGGAGGTGATAGAGGTCTTGAGTGTCACATGGCATCTCATGTGGGGAAGTTCTGCTAGAAGACTTGAGTGTAGGGAGAGATTTCAGGAGCCCAGGGAGCCACATGCCTTAGGCTTGTCAATGAATTGTTATAAACCCCACAGGCTACAGATCAAACCCTTCTCCAAGTTTGCTCACTGTGTGACCCCCAATGGACCCCAACTTGTCCACGCTCTTAAGAGAATGTTGCTGGCCTCCAACCTTATACCTGGGGAGCTTGGCAGAGTCCCTGCTCACTGCCAAGAAGGGGCTTGGGCCCCAAGAACTTGACCAACGTAGTAGAGATGGGTGGGGCCCAGCCACATCTATTTATAGGTATTTTATTGATTTTTACCTTAGGATACTTATCCTATAGAATTTATTATATACAATAGTTACTCATGCCTATAATCCCAGCCCTCTGGGAGGCCGAGGCAGGTGGATGGCCTGAGCTCAGGAGTTCCAGACCAGCCTGAGCAAGAATGAGATCCTGTCTCTACGAAAAATAGAAAAACTAGCTGTATGTGGTGGCAGGTACCTGTAGTCTCAGCTGCTCAGGAGGCTGAGGCAAGAGGATCGCTTGAGCCCAGGAGTTTGAGGTTGCTGTGAGCTGTGATGCCAGGGCACTTTGCCCAAGTGACAGAGTGAGACTCTGTCTCAAACAAACAAAGAATATGTTTAGTATAATATAACATTGTATTTCCATATTTACCGTATATACTCGGGTCATACAGGTTATTTGATTCGGTGCGCTTTGTATGAGACCGACAGCAGTGATGATGACATCTCCGAACTCAGTGATGATGACAATGTCTATGCTGATACCCTCACATCAGATACAGCTGAAGCTCTGTTTGGACATACAGATGATGAGGAGGAGGAATCCAGTTTTGAAGGATTTTAACCTTTGTGATGTAGCTTGATTACCTGTTAAGCTACGGTTTTCTGCACTTTATTTAAAGTTTTAAAGTTGTTGTTGCTAGTTTACAGTTTTTCTTTAGCAATAAATATTGAAAAGCATTTAACCTACTGATTCCTCAATATTGTAATTGTTTTGGGTATATATTTTTATTTTTGAAATTTACCAGTGGCTGCT
>CAUYPK010067414.1:0-30392 GCA_963574355.1 Loris lydekkerianus | reverse complement strand
GAGGTTCTGGTAATTCATGTCTTGATTGTTGTTTTCTTCCAAAAATTTGGTGATTTTGTCTTAATCTCGTCTAAAACCCATGTGTCCTTCAGCATAAGGTTGTTTAGCTTCCATGTTTTTGTATGTATGAGTATGCAGGTTTCTGTTTTTATTTAGTTCAACTTTTATTCCATGATGGTCTGAGAAGATGAAAGGAATAATTTCTATTTTTTTTTAATTTGCTGAGGTTAGATTTTTGGCCTAGGATGTGGTCGGTTTTGAAGTATGTTCCATGGCTGATGAGAAGAATGTATATTCAGTTTTGTTGGGATGAAATCTTCTGTAGATGTTTGTTATGTCCAGATGTTGAATGGTTGAGTTTACATCTAAAATTTCTTTGCTTAGCTTCTTTTTGGAGGATCTATCCAGCACTGATAAAGGGGTGTTAAAATCTCCAGCTACTATGGAAGTGGAGTAAATTGAGTTGCTCGTGCCCATTAGAGTTTCTCTTATAAGTTGAGGTGCATTGTGGTTGGGTGCGTAAATATTAATAATTGAGATCTCATGATATTGAGTATTACCTTTAACAAATATGAAGCGTCCATCCTTATCCTTAATTATTTTGGTTGTTTTAAAGCCTATTGTGTCTGCGAACAGAATTGCAATGCCTGCTTTTTTCTCCTTTCTATTTTCCTGGAATATAGATGACCATCCCTTCACCTTGAGTCTATATTTGTCTTTTAATGTAAGATGCGATTCTTGGATGCAGCAGATATCTGGCTTGAGTTATTGTATCCAGTCAGCCAACCTGTGCCTCTCTAGAGGACAATTTAAACCATTCACATTAATTGAGAGTATTGATAAGCCTTTCGAGAGTCCGGGAGACATTTTGAATCCTTTTTTGACTGTGGAAGTTGGAATTTGATCAAAATTTTTTGGGTGGATTTACTTTTGTGGTAGAGGATTATGCTGGTCTCAGACCTATCTTGAGAATATCCTGGAGAGCTGGTTTAGTTATGGCACATTTCCTCAACATGTGAATGTCATTGAAGTATTTAATTTCTCTGTCATAAATGAAACGCAGTTTAGGTGGGTGTAGGATCCTGGGTTGAAAGTTATTTTGTTTTAGGAGATGTAAAGTCAATGACCATCCCCTTGTAGCTTGAAAGGTTTCAGCAGAGAGATCTGCAGTTATTCTAATATTCTTGCCCTTGTAGGTAATGGTTTTCTTTCATCTGGCAGCTTTCAGAATTTTTTCTTTCATATTAACTTTAGTGAAATTGATTATGATGTGTCTGGGGGATGTCTCATTTGGGTTGAGTCATGTTGGAGTACTGAAACTGTCTGCTATCTGAATTTCAGAATCCCTTGGCATATCTGGAAAGTTCTCCATCATAATCTCATGGAGAAGAGACTCTGTGCCTTGTGAAGTCACTTCATTGCTTTTGGGGATCCTTATATGACGAATATCGGTTTTCTTCGAATTATCCCAGAGCTCTCTGAGAGAGTGATCTGTTTTTGCCCTCAATTTGTCTTCTTCTTTGAGAGTTTAGGAGCATTCAAAAACTTTGTCTTCAATGTCAGAAATCCTCTTTTCTGTTTGCTCCTTTCTGTTACTGAGGGATTCTACTGTGTTTCTCAGATCTTTGAGGGATGCAACTTATCTCAATGTGTCAAAATCTTCGGTCATTTGGTCTTTGTATTTGTTGAATTCTTGAGTTATATTTTGGGTTACTGCTTGGAGTTCTAATTCGATCTTATTTGCTATCCAGATTCTGAATTTGATTTTTGACATCTCAGCTATTTGTTTGTGCATGGGATCTTGTGCTGTGTCTTCCCCATTCATCCTTGGGGGAGTTGATCTACTCTTATTATTTATATTGCCAGAGTTTTTCTGTTGATTTCGCCTCATGATTGTTTTTCCCTGTTGCCTCTGGCCATCCTCAGAGTTGGGGAGGTGTCTCTCCAAGAATAGACCCCAGCGGGATCACTCCATTGTTGCTGGATCTTTGTAGGGAGTGACCCTGTGTAGTTCCTCTGGGGCTGCTCCAGCTAGGGAGTTCTGGTTGTGGAAGCAGCTCTGGTGTGTGACACACCTGGATCCAGAAAGAGGGCGGGAGGTGGTGCGCATGGTTCTGGGAGTGCCTGGCGCCCAGTGATTTTGGCACATATAGCCCAAGGCTCCAGCCATCTCTGGCCAGGAGAAGGGCTCTGCACAGAGGCAGGGAGGGCTCCAGAGGGTACACAGCTACCTGAGTCTCTGGCCAGATGAGTGGGCTAGTGTGGAGGCTGGGAGGACACAGGGGGGAACATGCCGGATTGTGTGGCTCCCACTGTTCCTGGTTAGGGCATGCAGAGGCCCGGTGGGTGCGGGGTCGCAGGTCTGACCCCCAGCTTCTATGGAGGTCTGGCGGCGCCATGCCCAGGAGTTTGAGGTTGCTATGAGCTGTGATGTCACGGCACTCTACCCAGGGCAACAGCCCGAGGCTCCAGTGTGCCAAAACCGTCTCACTCTCCCCCTAAGGATTAAGGCTGTAAGGCAGCTCAGTCCCTGCCTTTAGGCAGCTCAGTCACTAGATTACTAGGTCCCGCCGGATCCTTGCTCTGGGACCTTGAGGGCAGAGCTTGCTGGGGCAGTTCTCTCACAATGGCTTCCAGCACCCAGCTCAGTGGCTCAGTCTGTGGCCCCAGACAATGCCCAAAGTTCTCGACACTCCTGCTCAAGCTCTCCCCAAGGCAGTTCAACTGAGTGCCAAGTCCAAAAACACCAGAACAGTTCATAGGTAAGGCCTTTTTGGTTTGCAGTCTTACTGCTGCTTGTACTTACAGTTGCTGGAGGGATTAGGCCAATCGAACACATGCAACCGCTTGCCAGTTTTCCACTGTTTTTGTCCTCTTCTTGGGATCCAGAAGTCCCTTACTGACTCCCATGCCCAGTTGCAGGGAAGCTGTTACTCAGCCGCCATCTTTAAACCCTATCTGTCTTTTTCTATTTTTAGTAGAGACTGTGTCTCTCACTCTCCCTCAGGCTGGTCTGGAACTCCTGAGCTCAAGCAGTCCACCTGACTCGGCCTCTCAAAGTGCTAGGATTACAAGTGTGAGCCACCACAGCTGGCTTCTCTCCTTCTCTTTTTTGATCTAAAATATTTTTGGCACATTCTGCTCTTAGAAAGCTGGGTTTAGTTTTTTGAGATCTGAAACTTCACCAAATTTAATATCCGCAAACATTTCTACGAACATAGGATTTTGACATTAGCTTGGTCTTTATGTGGTTGAGATAGTCTAATACTGAGGTGATAGAGTCACTGGCAAAACTCTTGAGAGATCCACTAGAGGGCAGCAAAATGTAAATCAAATTTACATTTGACCCAGAAAGGCTGATTGCAAAATGTACATTACAAATAAGATTTCATAAACTCAAAAAATTCAAATTAGTTCAGTGATGTAAAATAATTGATGTATAAATGTTTCTACTTTCCTGGAAATAGTAGTGCAAAGACTCATGAGACAGAAGGAGAAAGTGAGAACAGAATGGGTCTAGTCCCAGATTTTTTACCAACAGTGTGATTTAGGGCAATCTAAAATTTGCCTCTTTGGTACACATTTATAATATATAAATGTGCACCAAATTCTTTTTTTTTTTTTTTTTTTTATGATAGAGTCTCAAGCTGTCACCCTTGGTAGGGTACCATGGCATCACAGCTCACAGCAACCTCCAACTTCTTGGCTGAAGTGATTCTCCTGCCTCTGCTTCCCAAGTGGCTGGGACTACAGGCACCAGCCACATGCCAGGTTATTTTTTTGGTTGTAGCCATCATTGTTTGGCGGCCCGGGCAGGATTCGAATCTGCCAGGTCAGGGGTATGTGGCTGGCATCTTACTCGCTTGAGCCACAGGCGTGGAGCAGCACTAAATTATTTTTAGAGTTTTTGTCAATTCTAAACTTCCATGATTTTACAATTTATGATTCAATTTCAGTTCTTTTAAAAATCTTTTTGATTTGATCAATTATAATTTGGCATTAATGGAGATTCTGTTTGGAAATAACCACCATTATTTCATGGAAAATTTAAGCCCCCAAAATGTGATTAACCTTCTTGGAAAAATCTACTTAGTTAAATGACATGTATATAATCTAGTGAACATAGAGATTGCAACATTTTATGGAATAAGGTTTTGCTATCTAAAGTATCAATGCAATGTATTTTTACTTTTAAAAAATCCAGAAAAATAAACCCCCCCAATGATGTTATACACAGTCAAGTTATTTTCTCTCTTTATTTTCTTCTCAAAGTACTACATTTGTGAAGTCAGTAGTAGTTACTCAACCAAAATTCTAAAATCACGAAGTGGGTTGGACATTAAAACAAATGTTGGCTTGAGGGCCAAGAAATAGTGACTGAGTAGACATAAAAGTCTATTAGGTCTGAACAACTGTATCCAATCATTCATGTGGTCAACCACTATAAGCTTCTGGATTTTGATAGACTCAAAGAATTCATAATATTCTTCACACTTGTTCAATTGTCATTATTGTAAATGCTCATCACAATAATCCATACTCAGTTTATATCTGACATTTGTGACTGAAACTGGAACTGTTTTCTAAATAGCATTCTTCATGAGCACCACTGGATAAAACTGTCAACAAGATTAGTGGAAAGAGAAACCATTTCTGAATCCAGACTGATAATGTGCCACATGCTTACATATTTTCAACTTTTCCAACCCTCATTTAGGACGCATTTTCCTCCTGTGTGTGTAATAAAGGAAGAAATATGCCTGGCTGGCCATGAGTGTGAGGGATGAAGGACATTCATCTGTTAAAACATAGGATTATTAGATCTATTATTATTATCATCAGAAGCCAAAGGTAGAACAATGTTCTGTGTACACCCCAGGCTGCCAGTCCCAGCAGATTAACTCTCCTGATGCCAATAAGGCTGGTGTCCTTGTTTCTACGAGTGCAAGGGCTGTTAGCTTACTCCTCAAGAGTCAGACTCACCAGCTCTTTTCAAGGCCTGAAGTTATCATCATGAGGTGATAATTACTCATTTCAATCTATTTGTTTTTCCACTAGAGGGTTAGGAATGTGAAAAGACACCAACCTGAGCCTCAACAATTTCAACTTTAATCTCAGCTTGAACAATCTCACAGCTTTAATGAGATGAGCCCTTTAGACAATGTGGTATTAATATGAGTAATGAGTGAAATACTGCTTGCCTGGTTAGCACATCCTAACCCTGGTCTTTATTGTGCCTCAACATTCTCATCTATAAAAGGGGTTACAACACTGCCTACTTTTAGGGTTGTATAAAAAGTAAACAGATTAAAATTTATAAAACTATTATGATTATTTAAACTTAAACATTAAACTTAGAACATTAAAATGGTTTCATTTTCTGCAATGCTTTTCTCTAAGCAAGATGTAGCTTAGAGAATCAGATTGAAGTCTTTACTAATAATTCACTGTTGACTTTGGACAAGTCACTTCATCTCTCTAGGCCTCATTTTCTTATCCAGGGTCTTAATGCTTTAAAAGTAGTAAGTGCTCTAAAATGGCTCAATGGATCTCCTGGAATGAACCAACTTTGAAATGAGGATATTGGAGCATATAGATTGCTAAGACACCTTCTACTTCTCATACTTAACATAATAATTTCTCAACAGGAGGTTGTGGAATACAAGACATGCAATTGACTATCTACATTGGGAAACACCAGGGAACGCCACTCTAGTTGCTGAAATAATTTTGAAGGTATCTTCTCAAAACACCACGTTTTACTGTGACAGTTAATTCAGTATCATCTCTGCCAATATTAGGCTGAAAAAAAGGCCTGATGAGGGGAAAAAAATACACGTTTATTTTGTACAAAGCAGTAGCAAGCGCCCAGAGTCCCCGGCAGGCGGGAGGCCGGCGCCCTCAGAGCAGCAGGAGGGAGCCCAGCGGCAGCTCGCCCTGACCCTGCAGGCGGCCGCGCTCCCGGCCGCAGCCTTTGCCCTCGGCCTTGACGCGCACGGCCAGGCGGCGCACCTGGTCCTCCGTGAGCCCGTCGAAGCAGAAGTCCTGGTCCAGGGCGGCCTTGCGGCTCCGCCGTAGCACGGAGCCGCGCTGCCTGCGCGCGCTGCGGGGCGGCTGCAGGACTAGGCTGACGCGGCAGCCGACGGCGCGGGGCTCGGGGGCGCCCCCGGCCGGGCCCTCAGCGCGGAGCAGCCGGATGCGGAGGTGCCCGCCGGCCGGACAGTACTCGGCTGCCAGGCGCAGGGCGGCCCCGGCGCGGCCCAGAGCCACGGTGCCCACGGCCTCCAGGCGCTCGGGGCGCGGGCTGGGAGGCGACGGCGGGCGCTCGGAGGGCGCTCGGGAGAGGGGCCCCGAGCACGCGTCGCGCTCCTTGTCCTGGTCCCGGCTGGAGATCGAGCGGGCGCTGACCAGACCGTGATTCCTCCTGGCCCGTAGCGCGCGGCTCAGCAGCCCGTCGGGAGCGCGCAGGAGGCGGCGGTCACCGGGCGGCGGGGAGAGTGAGTTCCGCCGGGAGCTGGTGCCGCAGAGGACTGCGGAGGTGACTGCAGGGTCTGGTCTCAGGGTTAAGAGGGGAGAGTCTCGACCACCGCAGCTATAGGTGTGAACTCGGGGGCGGGGTGCCGACCGGGCGGCCAGGTCCCCGAGGAGCGCAGGGGCGCCCGGGTCTCCGAGGAAGAGCGACTCCTTGCGGCGGGTGTGCGGGCTCTCGAGCAGTGCGCAGAAGCCGTAGGCGGTGCGCGCTCGGGGCAAGTGAGGCAGCGACAGCGCAGCCTGCGAGCGCGGGTCCCAGTCAGTGCGGCCGGCACCCTGGTCAATCTCTGCCTCTTCACTCCGGGAATTCCGGATCGCAGCCAAAGCCAGGCCGGGCACGAGTCGCGGTGGGATGCAGAACTCGGGTATGCGGTCCGGCGTGAGCACGTTTGCACACGCGGCCGTGGTGCGGACCCTTGCTCTGCGGGCCCAACCCAGAAGAAGCCAGTCCCCGCCCTGCCGGAGGCGCTCAGGACCCAAGCAGAGCTTCTCCAGGCACCACATCTGGCGACAGGTGCGCGACCAGGGCGACCCTCTGCTGAATCTCGTCTGCCTGCAACGCACAAACAGGCTGATCGTTATAGTGAGACCCTAAGGGCGCAGTAACTACTATCCTTTTTCTTCTACTTTCGGGGTTTTCCTCTTGTCCCCCCGGGAGAAGGCAAAGGACACCTCACGCCCCTATTGCAAACTATTTTGCAGTGATTTAAAACAATTGTTTTTCTCCTGTCCTTTCTTAACCCCTTGTCATGTACACTGCGGAACTTGTTGCTTTAGTTTCCATCCGCCCTCGCCGGCCTAAGGCACAGACTCTCAAAATGTTTTGAGTACGCCCAAAATTATAAACCAACCTTCTTCGGTGTTAAGAAGCTCTTTGTGCAATGGTTTCCTGAATCCTAGCACTGCTGGCCGTCTAGTGAGAATTAAAACAATTTAACTGTTTACCCCTCCAGGAAACTGGCTTTTTCTCTCCCTCTCTTTTTTTTTTTTTAGAGGCAAAGCGCCTGAGAGGAAACCCCCAGGGAATTAAGATTGGCGACGGATCCCTCCTACTGTACCTGACGTCTGCGGGCTGATGGGTCTCAGCAGGGTTCTTCCTGGAGCACTGACCCCGAGAGCCGCGTAGCCTCGGGAAATTCAAAGCGCGCGCGGTGGTGGGGTTCAGCACCGCGTTCAACGACAGCTGGTCTGAGTCTATATACCCACTGCTGGGAGCGCCTACCAATGAGTCCGCGGGCGCCGCGCTGCCTAGTAACCTGATGCCAGGCCCTCCCCTTTCCCTCTGCCACGTGTCTGGATCTGCGGAACAAATTCAGAAGGCCCAGTTCCCTCCCCCCCCACCTTCTTGCTTCAGGTGGAGGTATTAACCTTGGAAACTCATAACAAGTTTGTTTCCTTTCGTGCAAAAAAAGCTTTAAGCCTTGATAATATCGAAGAGTCATTGTCAAGATCAATGGACATAATCCATTTGAATGCATAGAAGCATGCTACATCTACTTTAAAATGAAGACAAAAGTTGGGTTTGTCTTTTTCTTACCTAATACTCTTTCCCCAATCTGGCCTAACCATTGGGCACCTTTCTAAGTGCTTTACTTGCTTTCTGATTTTTAGTTCTGATTTTTAGTTCTGATTTTAGATGTTTCTCTAACCACTCTCAGTTAGGGGGAACTTCATGAAGTGCTGGAAACGTTCCATATCTTGATGTGGGTGGAGTGGATTTGTAAAAAACATCACATAGTGTGCTACGCTTTAGTTTGGGGCACTTTCTTGTATGTTATACCTCAATTTAAAAATCACAACCTACTTCTTAAGCTATGTGTGCCGACTTTTTGATGTGAACATTTACCCTTGCATCTGTCTGGGCTTTTGGAATCATCCTTTGGAGGCACCTTGGCTACATCTGGCTTTTCTAGGATGTGCCCATCTCAGAGACCTTTCGCTTTTGCAGACTAAACTGTGTTCATTCTGTAAGAGAGTTGCTTCCAGCTACCTCAGGCTGGAAAAGATCTGAGGCATTTTGTTTAGGGTTTCAGTGTATGATATTTCTGCTTAGGATATTGCCTTGCAAACTCATTTCTCCACTAAATATTATTTTTTTTTTTTTGAGACAGAGTCTCACTATGTCGCCCTAGGTAGAGTGCCATGGTGTCACAGCTCACAGCAACCTCAAACTCTTGGGCTCAAGCGAGTCTCTTGCCTCAGCCTCCCAAGTAGCTGGGACTACAGATGCCTGCCACAACGCCAGGCTATTTTTTGTTGCAGTTGCTGTTGTTTAGCTGGCCCCGGCTGGGTTGGAACCCGCTATCCTCCGTGTATGTGTCTGGTGCCATAACCACTGTGCTACAGGCATTGACCCTTCACTAAATAATATTTGATGAATTAAACTGAATTTGTGACAGTTCATGTACATTTTCTTTCTAGGATACACAGACACAGCTAGATGATTTACTCATAGTTTCTAGAATTGTTATAGAAACCTTATAAATTCTTGTTATTATTATTTTATAGATGAAAAACTGAGTTTCAGAGATCAACTACCTTATCTTAATGGGAAATGGAGGAAGTAATATCCATTAATTGGTATAAATGAGTTGTTCTGAGAATTGAATTAATAGTGCAAAATATTTGGACAGTGCATGGAACACAGTGAGTGCTGAATGCATAGACGTGATTAATGATAATAATTAATAAAGATAGAAGGGAGGTTTTGGAGTATAGTGGTTAAGAAAATTGAGTCTGGAGTCAGCTCTATCTTTCATTCTAGAATGGTAGCTCACTATGTGACCTTGAGCAAGTTACTTAAACTTTCTAAGCCTCAGTATCCAGTGTAACATTTGTAATATTATCTACTTTCAGAGTTGTCATGAATATAAAATAGGATAACACATATGAAGAGTTTAGCATAGAGCCTGAAATGCACAATGTTGGATATTATATTATTATTACAGAAGAGAGCAAATGCTCATTAAATAATTAATTCAAGACAGTATTTATGGAATGCTTTCTGGGTTCCAGCCACCATGATAGGTGTATCCAGGCTGTACGAGATCATATTGGCTGTGTAAATCCATCAGAAGAGGAATGAAACGATTAGGATTAAATATTTGAATTCCATCTGGGTGAAGCAGGAATGAGAAGAGACTATTGAACATTCTTATATATTTAGTCTAGGAGACAGGATTGGTGGGTTTCTGGGTTTTACCACACCTGTGACCTGCTAGTTCTTTGTCTTAATATCACCTCCACTCCTTGCTAAAATTCTTGGGTCAGGCCTAAATCTATGGGACTATGATTACCAAATTGTATACTTGAGGCCATGTGTGTGCGTTCTGACTAAATCTTTTTCAGGAGACAGGATGCTGTTAGCTCTGTGAGAGTGCAGATTGCCCTTGGTTACAATAATGAGAAGCACAGATAAGAGTTCATAGTTTAAGTTGGCTGATAAGTTGTTAAGCAAGTTAATAAACCTGTTTGAGCCCAAGATATGAAATAGAGGTAATAAGACCTACCATATAAGATTGTTGTGAGTGTTGGAAAACGCTTTCCAGACAGTTAAGGGCTGGCCAACAGTCAGCTGTTATTATTACCATTATTATTTTTATGAATGTTTGGCCAAGGATTAGGTGATTCACACATGGCTTCCTTTAAAAACATTTCTCTACTTAGCCAAGTGAAGCAGATTTGCTTTGTTTTTATTAACAATTCACCTTGTTCCGAAACACCTTAATAGTATTTCCTATATATGATACCTTGAAAACGGCAGAGATGTGCCCTTGCTTGGTTGGTCTCCTGTAACCACATTAAGCTTTATGTTTTACTTAACTTCGAAGCATAAGCAATCCAGTACTTGAGAGGATGGTGTAACAGGGTCAGGAATACACAAATCTGTTCAGAGGAAGACTGCTCATTTCTAACTCAACAGATGTTGCCATGGTAATGGAGCTGGAAAACAATTCTGTGAAGTGAGTACATACGTATAAGTAGATCACACACCTTCAAGACAGAGGTGCTCACAGTGTCAAGGGAGACTTAGCACTTTAAAGCAGACTTACAAAAGCATTATATAGGCAGTTGAAGGTCAAGGAGAACAAGAATGGATTTTAAGACCAATAAACTACTGGTGTTCTGATATGTATTGCATTCAAGACAACTAGAGAATGGAGTGCTCAGGGAACGAAGGAAATTAGTATCTGCTGTGTGATTCTGGGTAAATCTCTGAACATTCTTAGCTTAATTTTTCTATAAAATGAGAACAATACTGCTACCTGCATTACTTACCTCATAGGTCTTTGGTAAAGATTACATGAAAATTCCTACCTTGGGAGGTGCCTGTGGCTCAAAGGAGTAGGGCGCTGGCCCCATATGACAGAGGTGGCGGGTTCAAACCCAGCCCCGGCAAAAAAACCCCCCAAAAAACTTCAAAAAAAAAAAAAAATTCTACCTTGACATAAGGTAGCTCTTGAGGTATAACTGAAACATAATAAAATGGAATGATACATACAAAAGCACATTTATACATTTTCAACATTGAAAAAGCTATAGAGGGTGGCTCCTGTAGCTCAGTGAGTAGCGTGCCGGCCACATACACCCAGGCTGGCCGGTTTGAACCCAGCCAGTCCAAAAAAAATTAGCTGGAGTTGGGGTAGGCGCCTGTAGTCCCAGCTACTTGGGAGGCTGAGGCAAGACAATCGCTTAAGCCCAAGAGTTTGAAGTTGCTGTGAGCTGTGATATGACATTCTAACCAGGGTGATAGCTTGAGACTATCTAAAAAAAAAAAAAAAAAAAAAAGTCATAGAGCTGTAAGGAGTTACTGTATTATACAAAGCATTGGTATTACTCACTTCTCCCAAAAGATTGTACTTTCATTTCCCCTGGCTTGATGTTGTCATACTGCTTGTGCTGTTTATGAAATTGTCTTGCACTGTTATTCATACATCCTTGCAGCAGTCTATTTGTTAGGATGTGCCGTATCTCAACCAGAACACATTCCTTTACATTCATCACAGTGTGAGCTTATGGAGAAAGAGGGATTGTTGTGGGGAGTGACTAGAAAGAACTTGGGGACAGATTGAAGAGGGTGTTCTAAACAGTGGGAAGTTACTGGATGTTTTTGAGGTGACTAACCTAAGCTCCTCTGTGCTTAGGAAACTAAGTCTGGTGACAGCATGAAGAATAGATTGGAGGAAGAAAAACGGGTGTAGGAGGCGGCCAGTTGCAAGGTGACTGCATGCTCCAGGGAAGAGAATACCAGGAGAATTTAGGAAATACAGCAAAGGCAAAATTGTTTTGGTTGTTAATTTGCTGTGGTTAGTGAAGAAGTCTAAAGTTCATCCTAGGTGTTTTGTCTGAGACCTGCTAGAATAAATAAAGGGTAATGATTTATTTTCTGTATGCAAGAGTTTAAGACAAAAGTGGATATTGATACATGGTTAGTACTGGTTTTTGTACCTTCAACTTTACGTAAGACCAATTACAGCCATTTGGTTTTTTTTCTTGAATAGACTTCAAATTTATGATTTTTTTTTTTTTTTTTTTTAGATAGTCTCTGTCACTCTGGGTGGAGTGTCCGGGCATCATAGCTCACAGCAACTTCAAACTTTTTTTAAAAATTATTAAATCATAGCTGTGTACATTAATGCGATCATGGGGCACCATACACTGGTTTTATGCACAGTTTGACGCATTTACATCACACTGGTTGACAAAGCCTTCCTGGCATTTTCTTAGTTATTGTGTTAAGACAATTATATTCTACATTTACTGAGTTTCACATGTATCCTTATAAGATGCACCGCAGGTGTAATCCCAGCAATCACCCTCCCTCCACACATCCTCCCCCTCCATCCCCTCCCTCTCCCCCTTCCCCATATTCTTAGGTTATAACTGGTTATAACTTTCTTACGAAAGCTATAGGTTATAGCTTTCTTACGAAAACCATAAATCAGTTTCATAGCAGGGCTGAGTACATTGGATATTTTTTCTTCCATTCAAACTTTTGGGCTCAAGCAATTCTCTTGTGTCAGTCTCGGGAGTATTTTAGACTCTGGACACCCCACAACGCCCTGGTTTTTCTATTTTTAGTAGAGACAGGTTTTGCTCTTGCTCAGGCTGGTCTCCAACTCCTGTGCTAAGGCAATCCACCTGCCTCCGCCTCCCAGAGAGCTAGGATTACCAGTGTGAGCCACTGTGTGCTGCCTTAAGGTAGGATTTTTTGTGTGATACTGCACAACCCTAAATCGTTGTTTAAAAACAATAGTCTCGTAGTCTCTACTTTTTAGCAAAGCATTTAATAGATGCTTGTGACTACAAATGATTACATTTCTGTATACTTTAACTTTTTGAAATATATTTTAGAAAAAATTGCCAGTTCTTTAAAGAAGCACATTTCACTGGGTGCTTAATCTTCACCACGGTTGAAAGCATCAGAGACAATTCAGTGACAGCATGGAAGAAAGTGCTATATAACTACCAGGATACTTAGGAGGAAAGTGCTATATAACTACCAGGATACTTAGGAGGAAAAATAAGAACTACTATGCTTATTCATGTTTTTCGCAGTGGGGTAGTTAACTATTTAGTGAACTGTGAAATCACTAAGAGCGAATCTTAAAAGAGGGTGTAAAAGAAGACGTTTCCAACAACATGCGTATTCAGTTCTCATTCTCTGTGCCATTTTGATGAGGTTCAGTTCTCCTCCTCCCCCCAATTAAATTATTAGTGAGTTTTCAATCAGCATAAAGCTCCGGAGACCGTGTCCCAGGTCGAGTCCATCTCTTGCAAGACAAGAATGCAGAATCTCCCTTCCCCGCACGATCCACAGGTGAAGGGGTGGTCGTTTAGCAGAGACGAGCCCATGGACAGCTGGGTCCCCGCCGGGTCGGCTCCAGGGAGGGGCTGCACGCTGTTTTCAGCCGTGCAGTGGGCTCGGCGGATCTGAGGTTCACGGCAGGGGACGTCGAGGAAGCAGCGGCCACGTAGATGTCCCCGTGCTTACTAACTCCTGCTCTCCCCTTTTATCTTCAATGTCCTTAGCTGTGGTGCAGCCGCTCCAGTGCGGCTGCCTGGACGCGCCTCCGCCTCCGCACCAGGCCCCCGACCCACGCGGACTCGCGTGGGCTCACACACCCTCCCGCCCGGGCGGCGGCGCGCCTGCGCACTGGCGGGGTCACGCGCACGGCGCGGGGCGGGCCGGCGCCCGAGGGGCTGTCATTCGCGGCGCGGGTCGCCGCCCTCAGCGGCGCAGGGCGGTTCCGGCTCCTCCTCCTGCCGCCTCAGTCCCACCATGGTGCTGGAGTCGGTGGTCGCGGACCTGCTGAACCGCTTCCTGGGGGACTATGTGGAGAACCTGAACAAATCCCAGCTGAAGCTGGGGATCTGGGGCGGTAAGCGAGAGGGGCGCGGCCGGCGGGCTGCGGGCGCCGAGGGCCCACGCCGCGGACTCCTCCCGGGGGTTCCTGCCGGGCCGGGCTCTGTCAGCCGCCCGAGACTCCGCCTCCGGGAGGGCTCCCGGCAGGGCCCCCTCGTGGAGCGACAGGTGTAGGGTGCAGGGGGCTTGTGCTCGCCCGCGAACTCCCCGGGGTCCCGGCCCGGGGTCGGGAGATGCGGCGGGATCACGCCCGCACTAAGTCCGCACCTTTCCTGTCCCTGAGGCCAAGCCCTTACCCTGCCCATCTCTGGGTATCCCCTCTCCCCCGTACTCAGCATGGCCCCTCTGCCTCCCCAGCATTAAAATGAAAGCCTTTTCTGCTTTAGTACTGCGCGGAGTGAGCGTGTTTGTCTGGTTAATACGTTCAAATAAGGTGGCACCAGGGAAAAAGAAAAAGGAAATTGCGTCTTGCAGTTCTCAATCATTTTTTAACGAGCAAGAACAGGGGTCCTTCTCTTTAGGGTTGGAGAGGATAGGCAGGAGATCTTTCAGAAAGGTCTGCCTTTGTTCTTCCCCATTATGCTTTCAGTTTCCGAGAAAGTGATTTTTTACTCCTCCGAAGAGGACTTTTTCAGCGTTTTGGGGGAGCAGTAGAGAGAAAGTCAAGCCTGGACCAGCATTGTCTGCTTGGTTGCATGCCCAGTAATTGATGTCAACGTTTTTATCCAAAGAGATTGTTTAGAGGTAGACAAAAATATGCTTGCACGTTCTTCAAAAAGCTTATTTGCACAAATTATGTGTTAAGCTTTGGGGATGTTGCGGGTACTTTCTCCCTCCAGTAGAGGTTTGCAAATTTTGTGAGCTTTTGAGGGAAATCTGAAAAACTACTCCTGTGGAGGGAACAGATTGCTGCCCTTGGGGGAGCCCCTGTAGCTATTGAGCACTTGAAAGGTTATCAGTGGGAATTGATTCGTGCTATTACTGTGACATGCGTACTGTTTCGAATATAAATATTTCTCCTAATGAAGTAGAAAGTAAGAATGCATACTTCATTAATGATTTTTTAATGTTGAGTATGTTTTGAAATGATAATATGTTGGGCTAAGTTAAACATACTAAAATTCATTTTCCCTGTTTATTTTACATTTTTTAAAACCAGGCTTCTAAAATTTATAATCATGTATGTGGACCATATCCTACCTGTTTATATTGGGCAATGCTGTTACAGAAGTGTGATAGTTGCCCTGAGGAGGAGCCTGTTTTTAATAAGTCACTAACCATTTGATTGATTTACTGTGATTTGTGGAACTTGGTGAGTTCCCTTGGTATACCTGGGGGTTGAGGATTGATTCCAGGACCCAGTTTAGGATGTCAAAATTGGAGGATGCTAAAGTCTTTTATGTAATATAAAATGGCTTAGCATTTGTTTATATCTTATGCACATCCTCCTGTATTAAGTCAACTCTAGAGTCTCTACTTATTAATTCCTAATATAGTGTAAATGCTGTGTCAGTAGTTGATAAAGTCTATTTTTTGGCATTTTTTATCATATTATTTTTCATTTTTTTCCACAAATATTTTCTGTCTGCAGTTGGTTGATTTTTTTCAATATTTAGGGCCCACTGTATATCCTTTTGTTTCCCTCCCACCAGACTAAGTGTAATGCAAAAGAAAGAAACAAACACTCCAGGAATTAAATGTCTAGTGCCTTTTGCAGAGATCAGATATTTTTTCAGAATACCGACAGTATTATTTCCAGTTATTCCTTATAGTTCATAAACACTTGAACATTTATTTTTATTTTTTATTTTTATTTTTTTATTCTTGGGGATTCATTGAAAACATTTGAAATTTTAACAACTAATGTGTTCTAGGCCTTATGAATGGTGTTCTGTGTTAGACAAATCATTTGCCTTACTGGGCCTTCATCTTAATGGTGTTAATGGTTCTTTATCTTATTAGTTTTTTCATCTTAAACTTCCATGGGAAAAATATTCTTAAACTTTCAATAATACTGAGTAATATATTATTTCCATGTAAATACTCAAATTTTAGTAAGTTATAATGTGATGTATTTACCTCATTTTCTTTGTAAAAGAGATAAGATGGGTGAGGCTTAATGGTTCACACCTATAATTTCAGCACTGTGGGAGGCTGAATCATCTGAGCTCAGGGGTTCCAGACTAGCCTGAGTAAGAGCAAGAGGAAGACCTGTCTCTACTAAAAATAGAACTGGCCGGCATGTTGGTGGGTACCTATAGTCCTAGCTACTCTGGAGGCTGAGGCAAGAGGATCTCTTGAGCTCAAGAGTTTGAGGTTGCTGTGAGCTGTGATTGCCCTGGCACTATTCAGGGTGACAGAAAAAAAAAAACAAAAACTAAAAACAAAACAGAGATAATGTATGGATACAATTGAAGGTTCCTTCACCACCAAATCTTACTCTTCTTTGTCTTTAAAATTAGAAGTTGGACTAGATACCCATCTAAGGGTCTTTCCAGTACCAGTACTCTGTGGTAAATGTTTTTACCTCCTATGATATTGAGAAGTATGCTTCCTGAAGATTTGGAACTTTTTCACAACTGAAATTCATTTTCCCCTTGTCTTTTTTGGTGAAATCTAGAAAAGGAGACTTTGGTTTCTTTTATCCTGCTTTCTCTTTTTTAGTTTAGAATAAAGTATTCTGCCAGTGACCGGTATTAACTTTCTAATAGTCCTGAGCAAATAAGCCCATTTCTTTCACAATTTGTGTACAGTGAACATCCAATCAGGATTCTCTCAAATTTATCAGCCCATAGCTCTGCCTCTATAAAGTTTTGCTGCCTTTAACTTTTATGGTTGCTATAAAGAGAGCTAGAGGTTAGGAGCTTTTGTAGTTACTGCATAATACATCATCTGTAACCCTAATTCCTCATTAAAATAGGCAAAATTTCTGAATTGGTTATTTTTGTTCTTTAAAATTATTGCTGAAGAAGTTTGTCTTAATCATTTTAGTGTAAGCAAATGGAATATTAATTTAATAAAATAGCTGATATTTATGGTATCCATGGTATTGACAAATTTTAAGAAGAATAGATAATTTTGGTATTATCTTATTTGAAAACTATTTGCTTAGCAGATAAGGTTTACATGTTTACTGAGTTTGGTCTTAGCAGTTTTTCTTGTTGAATTTTCAAGTCTTGGAAAAGGGAAGACTTCGTTGTGTAAAAATTTCACAGAGCTAGCCATATGCGGTGGCTTGTGCCTGTAGTCCATAGGAATTTCACTTGCGGCAGGAGTCTGAGGCTGTCATGCATCATAATTCCACCTGTGAATAGCCAGTTCCCTCCAGTCTGGGCAACACAATGAGATCCCTCTGAAAAAGGTTTCACCTATCTGATCTTACTATTCTATTGTAAACAAATGATAAACTACATTGCTACATCTTAAGAGTATTTGACTAGTCTAAAGCACTGGCTTTCAACCAGGGGTGACTTTGCTACTAAGGAGATACTTGGCAATGTCTGAGATTTTGAGTAGTCATAGTGAGAGCAGAGATGTGTAGTGCAAGGACTTGTAGTGGATAGACCCTAGGAAGTGGTTCTTAACCTTCTTAATGCCCTGACTCTTTAATACAGTTCTTGTGGGTCTCGACCCCCAGGTTGAGAACCACTGCCCTAGGGGATTCTTCTAAACATCCTACAATGCAAAGGACAGCTCCCTGCAAGGAAGAATTATCCAGCCCAAAATGTTTCTTAAGAAACTCTGGTCTAGGAGAAGACAGAATGACTTTTGCATTTAGGGGAGATCTACTGGGTGCTGAAAAAAATTGTAGTAAGGAGTTAAAAAGGACTTACAGGAAATATATTGTTCTTAAGAAATTTATCACTCAGAGTGATAAGTCTTAAGTGATTGAAAGGTATCATGTCAGTAAAAAATACATACATCATCTTTGCTTGGATGTTATCAGAAAGCAGGGTTTTTTTTTTTTTTTTTTTTTTTGAGACATAGTCTTACTCTATCACCTTGGATAGAATGCTGTGGTGTCATAGCCCACAGTAACCTCAAACCTGTGGGTTTGAGCAGTCCTCTTGCCTCAGCCTCCCAAGTCAGGGAGGAATCCAATACTCTGATGAGGTAGCAATGTAGTTTATCGTTGGTTTCCAAAGAATAGTAAGATCAGATAAGTGAAACCTTTTTGAGAGGGATCTCACTATGTTGCCCAGACTGGAGGGCACTGACTACAGATGCCCACCTCAATGCCTGGCTACTTTTTTCTATTTTTGGTAGAAACAGGTTCCACTCTTGCTTAGGCTGGTCTATAACTCCTGAGCTCAAGCAATTCACCTGCTGTTGCCTCCCAGAGTGTTAGGATTTACAGAGCCACCGTGCCTAACCCAGGAAGCTGTATTAAGAATCAAAATATTATGTTAACATGATTTGCAAAAGATTGTGCTGTGCGTACTTTCATATATAGGTATTCACAATGAAATGCACAATAAACAAGGAATTGTCGAGTGAGAGACGGGGAGAATTATTAAAATGTCTAGCATCAGGAAGTGTATTCTAGATACAATGAACTGCTGCCCCCCAACCCCCTGCCCAAATCTGGCTATTTTCTGTTCTCTTTAAAAAAAGGGTTTTTAAAGAAAAAAAAAATGCTAAGCAATTCCTATGCATTTTTAAAGTAGTTTAAACAATATCCTTTAAAAAATTCTTGCTATCGTAGAAAAATGAGACCCTGATTATTTACTAGCTGTGAGACTCTGGGAAAAGTATTTTAATCCTGTAAGCCTCAGCCTCCTAATCTATTAAATGGATTTATAACACTTACTATGTGAGACAAATTATGTGAAAATCTTTTGTAATTGTTAATAATATTGCTAGTAGTAGTGATTAACAAACCTAGCTGAGTGGTGGAAAACCTCCTGCTTTGTTTTATTTCATTTTTGTATGTTTCTTTTAACATTAGACTTTAATTTCATGTAGAACTAACATTACATATCTAAATATTTCTTATTTTCCAAATACATTTCTGGAATAAAACCTATTTGCCTTTGAGTTTACACTTATAATACTTATATGGTATTACCTGCCAGTTAGTTTGTAAGTTAGATTTTCAAAGGTTTAAAATAGTGCCCGGTGGGCATGTGCTGCCCAAGTAGGTAGGAGGGTTTATCTAGATTTTTGTTCCTCACCAACTGGTATCCAGAGATAAATTGCACAGCCTGTGGCTATTTGAGGTTTTTCAGGGATATAATTGTTTTAAGAATAACGTGTACTTGACAAGTTATGTTGAAATGCTAAATCTTTTGCAATTTGGCTTAAGTAGTGTTGTTGCAGCGTCCATGGTGCCAATTTGATTTTTCAAAGTGATTTACTATGGAGAGTCACCAGAAAAGTCCTCCATTCAGAACTCCGTTGCTCTGACTTCCATTGGACAGGGGTAATAAACAGAGACTGTGATGTGCAGATAGATACAAGGGTGGCCATGGGCACCAGGCCTAGGAGTCAGGTGGAGTAGCCCTAAAGTGTGCAGCTCTGCAAAGCAGGCTGAGCCTGTGCTGCGAACTGCACTTTCCTTCGCCCCATTGGAGCAGCACAGCACAAGGAAGGGGGATGGGCACTGGAGCAGGAACAAGCAAACCTGGGACCTAATTCCATCGCTGATGCTGCCCATTGTGTGCCTTTTGTCAAGTCTCTGACCAGTGACCATTGGTTTCTTATTTGTCAAAGAAAGGGTTAGACCAGGCTGTTTCTTCTGTCTTTAAATATTTGTGACTTGAACAAGCTGGAGCACCAGGAGATCTTTCATTAGAAAAGTGGTATTGCCACTTTCTCGGTATTCATAGTGAGAAATGGTAGATGTATCTTTCTCTCTCCTTTTTGTTCGTCTTACAGTACTGGTGTGTAAAGAGCCAGTCTTTGCTCACAGCCATGACTTATGACAAGACAGATGAACTTTCAGGTTATTTGCAGATCCAAATCTAATATACATGTTACCTTGTTTTAATAGGTACCTATAGGGCAGCTTGAGAATGAAAGGAAAAGCAGGTGTCTTTGCTTTTTTCCCTTGACATATAAAATATGGTAGTGTCTAAGTGATTTACTAAACTTGTGTAGAGGGATTTTTTTGTTTTGTTTTGTTTTTTTCCTCCTGGCCATCACTTGGTATAGGGGAGTCCACATTTTTCATGTTTGTCCTGTAGCATATAAAATAAGACCAAGAGGATCATACTGTAGTGTAATGTTTTCAGGCTCAGTTACTTTTGGTTAAAGCAATGCTTAAAACCTTAAAATCCCTTTCCTATATTTAAATAGCATTATTAATTATTAAATGTACTCCTTTCTAGAAATAATACTAAGAGTTGGTACTTTGGTCACCATTCTTTTAGGAAGCTCTGTCATACCATTCACCGTCGGAGATTCTTGCGTCGTATGGAAAGGGAGAAAGCTCAGTGGTAACGTTGCAGCTTTCCACCTTCTTTGCCAAGGCTTCCTGTTTCAATAGGGAAATGGAAAGAGTAAGAGTCTCTTCTTTCCTTTCTCTCTTCCACCTTCCTCTCCTAAGACAAAGTCATTGTGAACTCCTATTAGAAGAGGTCTGGACTGGTATATTTGTGTGGAGTAAATAGATTTCATTTGAAATGAATAGCTGTAAATTTTCTTCAGTATTCTTTACCTGAAACATCAGTCTTTAAAATCATTTGATTCATGCTTTAAAAAACTATTTACTTTAGCTCACTTCCTTGGAAAATGAATGTGTCTGAACATTTTAATATACTTTCAAATAAATAATGAATGTTTTATGTTATAGATACATAAACAAAATCTTAAAAGATAAGTACACAGCCCTATGTATTTGCACTATTTTATGATAGTTAAAACTAACTTCATGGATTATAGCATGACATTTTTGTTAGTAGGTTTTTGTTTTTGATGACAATTTTATATTATTCTCTATTTTTTATATTAAGAGTATTGACTCTGGAGTCAGGAGACATAGAGTCTATTCTTAGTACTGCCACAAAAAGAATTGTATAACCTTGGGTAAACCACTAAACGTCTTTATAGTTCTGTTAATTTATGTACAAAGTGAGAGGAAATTAGATTTAAAGATCCTTATGTCCCAAATAGTTCTAAATCCTAAATTATGAATTTCTGTGTTTTGGTTTTGAGGAAAAACATTGATTTTTTTTTTTTTTTTTTTTTACAAATACTAAAACAGCTATTTTGTTTCCCCCTCTGGCACTGTCTTTTCTTCTGGTAATGTTCCTAACATAATCCTCAATGTTCTGTGTGTGTCCTTGTTGTGGAATTTTACTTCTCCTTTTTGTTTTTGGATTTTTTCATTTCTCTTTTAAAATGCAGAGACCAAAAGTGAAACCAACAACTACAAGAGCCTATCAGTACTGAGTCTAATTTTTTTTTTTTTTTTTTGCAAGGAAAGTAGATTTACATTTACCTTCTGAATTAAAATTCTGTACCCTTTCTGCTGTACCGAATGGTGTTGTGAATATAGTATTGAGCACCATAAGCAATGAGCCTTAGTACTGCTGCTTAGCAGGTTGGCTCAGGATTCTTAGCTCAGTCCTTTAACTGCTCTCAGCCTGTTTCTCTTGCTTAACATGCATGTCCTGTCTTCTACCCAGGAGGCTGTGAGATTGAGTAATGCAGTAGGTCTGTCTGAAAGTATTTTCTAAAATATGAAAGTTTTTGTCATTGTGTCTGTTTCTACCCCAATACAATATGCATTGAGAATTGAGAATGCATATTGTGTTGAGGTAGAAACAGCCAATCAATTAAATCAATATTTCTTTAGTACCTGCTGTAAGGAGAGATAATCAGGTTGGGGATTTACATAAGGTTAAATACCATAGTCTAAACTTGTGAAAAAGTTTAGAGAGATTATTTCCAGTTGGAAGTATATAACATTAGCACTTATATTTATACTTATTTTATAGGCCATTATGTGTTTTGTTAATTTTTAGAATTTTGTTTTAGAGGCAGGGTCTTACACTGTTGCCCTGGCTAGAGTGCAGTGGCATAATCATAGCTCATTGTGGCCTTGAACTCCTAGGTTTAAGCTATCCTCTTGTCTCAGCCTAATAGCTGGAATTACAGGAGCATATCACTATGTCCATTTAATTATTTTTTAACTTTTTTTTTTTTTGAGAAATGGGGTCTCACTGTTTTGAGCAGGCTGGTTTTACACTCCTGGCCTCAAGTGATCATCCTGCCTTAGCCTCCCAATGTTTTGCACCTGGCCCTTACGTGTTTTAAAGGCTATTCTTGGACTTAGGCAGACTTGTTCCATATTTGATTTTTATTCAAAATGTACCAATTTGATTGTTTTCTATAATTTAGCAACTATTTCTAATTTCTTTTCTTTTCTTTTTTTTTTTTTTGAGACAGAGTCAGTCTCATTTTTGTTGCCCTCACCTTTGGTAGAATGCTATGGCGTCATAGCTCACAGCAACCCCAAACCCTTGGGCTCAAGTGATCCCCTTGCCTCAGCCTCCCAAGCAGCTGGGACTACAAGCGCTTGCCACAATGCTCGGCTATTTTTATAGATAGGGTCTTACACTTGCTTAGGCTGGTCTTGAACTCCTGAGCTTAGGCAGTCCACCTGCCTTGGCGTCCCAAAGTGTTAGGATTTCAGGTATGAGCCACCACATTTGGCTTCTAATTTATTTTCTGAGATGACTCTGACTGTTGGTGTTATTTGTTAATTTGATGGATTTGCTTTTATTTCCATTTCTCTGGTTCATTGACAAAGATTATTACATAAATTTTGATCCTCGGTAGGATTTACCCTTTTAGTGTACTTAAAGTATCTTTGAGGATTGGCTTTGCAACTTTGCTTTCCTTCAGTATGTACTTACCCATGTTTTTGTAGCTTATTACCGAGAATGACAGGGTCTCTTCTGAAGCACAGTCTGTACCTGTTGCTTACCCTCCTCGGATAGGCCTGTCAGTCCAGCGCAGAGATCGCTTCTCGGAATTTTGTAGTCTGTTTCCTCAGTCTCTTTGGATCTGCTGAGATTAGAGGCTCCTAATTGTGAGATTGACTTTAGTGCTTTCCTTGCTGGCAGAGTTAAGTTTATTCATGTCCAATCATTAGTCAGTTAGTCATTCTGTCCTTGTTTTTTTTTTTTTTTTTTGCTTACAAAGATTACAAATGTTTACCCTTTCATTTTTTCAGGAACTTCTTTGGCCTCAGAATGTTCTTAGCCCCGTTGATCTGGCTATAGCAATAAAGTTATTTACTTATATATAGAATTATGATGTTATTTTAAAGTAGAAAAGGAAAACAAAACCTTTTTATTCAGTATTCAGTTAAGTATAAAATGGTTAATTTTTAGGGAGGGGATCTGCTTTAATCTCTGTTTTACAAATTATTTTATTTAAATGATATTTCTAGCATTTCATAGGCTGTGTAATGAAACTGCTGCATATGGGGTGGCGCCTGTGGCTCAAAGGAGTAGGGCGCTGGCCCCATATACCGGAGGTAGCAGGTTCAAACCTGACCCAGGCCAAAAACTGCAAAAAAAAAAAAAAAAAGAAAAGAAACTGTTGCATGTGTATCTGTCAGATTAGCATGCAGTTTAGTGGAGATAAGGCCTACTGTTGAATGAATAAATGCACTTTTACCTCATGTTAATCTGAAATTTGCTGCTACTCCTCCCCTTTTCTTAGTATTAGGATTAGTGGCTCTCCCTCAGTGCAAATAATTTATGGGATGTAGCACTCTATTTAATTGTTACAGTTACTGTTTGTTAGACATTTACATTTTCAAAGAGGAAGTATGGATTTGTTTGCTAGACTCTGGGTAGTGGAAATAGATATTTCTTTGTTATTTTTATGTATCTAGGGTAGATATTAGATATACAAAGAATTTAGATAAAAATATTGAGGTCATATTGACGTTAGAATTTGCCTGTTTTATTTCCCCATTTCCCTTATTACAATTTGTAAAATAATTTCATATGAAAGTAATATCTAGTTATAATAAAAACTAGAAAATACTGAAACACATTAATAAAAAAGCCATCTTTAATTCTACTACCTAGTGATAATCACTGAAATCTCGTTATCTGTTGGTGTTTCTGTATATGCTTGTTTAACTCGGTTAGCCATACTGATGGTTTTCAGTATTTTATACCTTACCTACCACCCATTACTTCATCAATGAACCAAAATGTCACTGCAGTAGAAATAGCCCACTTTTTATTAAGATACTTACATTTTTACAAACATTATGTTAGTACCATAAGAATTATTTATAAAAACTTCAGCTCTAATGCAACTAACTTCTGTGCACTTCTGGTGCCTGATGATCCACCGAGTTGTTTGGATGGAACAGTGAGAATTTACAAGCAGGTGTGCAAGTCTGCATGTGGACCTTACATCTTGTTAAACCAGTTTGAATGGCTTCATGCATGCATTAGTATCTTTGCAGATCACTCTATCAACTTGAACAGAGTTCCAGATTGTAATTTTGTGTAGTTCATTATATGACAGGATTAAATCCAGGAATATTTTTCTACTTGATGTACTTTTAGTGGACTTTTTTTCCCCTAATTGCTTAACATGTCAGTCTTCTATGACTTTTTATTATCTTTACAGCGGGGCAGTTGATGACATCATGTCAGTTCTGCCTGCAAAATAAACCTTTACTGTGACAACCTCTTTGACCCTGAAGGTACTGTGGATTTTTTTTTTTTTTTTTTGAGACAGAGTCTTACTATGTTGTCCTGGGTAGAGTGCTGTGGCGTTGCACCCACAGCAACGTCAAACTCTTGGGCTTAAGTGATTCTCTTGCTTCAGTCTCCCAAGTAGCTGGGATTACAGGTGCCCATCACAATGCCTGGTTATTACTATTATTTTTTAATTGCTTTTGTCATTGTTTAACAGGCCCAGGCCGGGCTTGAACCCACCTCCCGCCCCTCCTCTTCCCTTTTCCCGTCCTTTCTCTTACTTCCTCTCTTTTCCCTCCTTCCCTTCCCTTCCCTGTCCTTCCTTTCCTTCCTTTTCTATCTCACACTGTTGCCCAGGCTGGAGTGAAGGAGGAGTGGTGTTCATAGATCACTGCAGCCTCCAGCTCCTGGACTCAGACAGTCCTACTGCTTCAGCCTTCTGAGTAGCTGGGACTATAGGTGTGCACCACCACGCCTGTGTAATTTTTATATTTTGCTGTAGAGTAGTATCTCACTGTGTTGCTCAGGCTGGTCTCAAACTCTTGGGCTCAAGCGTCCTCCTGCCTGGGCCTCTCCAAGTGCTGGATTTACAGGTGTAAGTCACTGTACCTTCCCTTTTAACCTTAAAAAAATCCATTTATAATCTGTGAACATTTTCCCATGTCTTTCTACTTTTTTTACTTTTTGCTTTATAACCTAGATGGATCAAGAGTTATGCCTGCTTGCTAAACATTTAGGACTTAAGGTTCTTCTTTCCTTCCCTCAACAATATTGCAGTATGCTTTTAGCTATATTTTTGGGACAAATCAGAGATTATTCCTTAGTATAGTAGAGTAATGGTTCCAAAATATTGTCATCTGTGTTACATATATTTTGTCTCTCCAGTCTGAACTTTTCATCCTAAAAGCTTTTTGTTAGTCTGGCCCATGCCTGCCTTTCCAACTTTATCTCCTATCCTTTTCTCACACCCTCCAGCCACACCACACCACACCACACCACACCACACCACACCACACCACACCACACCACACCACACAGCTTTCTTAATGTGCCTTACTACCTGGGTCTGTTTGCTTTTCTTATCTGCATAGTGAGCACTTTCTCAGACTTCCAGCCTAAACCTCTGTGTGTTCTTGACCTACCTAGGCAGTTAGGTTGTTCCTCCTTTGCCTCTTGTGTACTCGCTCGTTGGAATGCTAATAGAGCATTTCTAAAATTTCCAAAATTTAGGCTCTTCCAGTAGGCTGCCAGTGCTTCAATAGCAGGGACATCCTTCTAGTAATCTTTCTTTTTCTAGCACCTAACACATGGTAGGTACTTAATAAATGTTTGCATAAATTTGAAGTCTGGGGAAAAGCAGATCTCTAAAATGGCATAATCAAATTAAATATAGCTTTTAATTCACTCTAAGATACCATGAAGAAAAAGTTATTTGATTGAAATATATTAATAGAGAGGATAGATACTATAGTATTCTTTAAAAATAAATATCCTGAGTGATTAAGAAAATATGTAATAGTAATATGTACTACATGTAATATTGAAACTATAGTCTATTAACCTTTATAGAACTTATGCAAAGTAAAAACTTTGGCTTAAGCTTTTATACATGTATGAACACAAATATTTAAGTATCATAAAATTTGAGTCAAGTAGGGTGGTGCCTGTGGCTCAAAGGAGTAGGGCACCGGCCCCATATACCAGAGGTGGTGGGTTCAAACCCCGGGCCAAAAACTGCAAAAAAAAAAAAAAAAAAAAAAAAAAAATTTTTTTTGAGTCAGGTAATAGCATCATTATGACTTTAGTTTTTATAACATCTGAATAGGTATAGAAAGGTTGGACTAATTAAACAGCAGTTTTTGGGAAGTGGAATGTTTGGGGTCATGACAGACGAACTAGTTGATGCCGTATTAAGGAATCCAGGATAATCTTGTAATTTTGTAATCTCTTTATGTCCTCCTTTTGAGAGTTTTGGCTTTATTATTCAAAATGCTGGCTACTTTCTTTGGCTGTAAAGTTCTTCAGTCCGAAAGGTTCTAAATTGTTTCTCATTTTTTACTTAAATGTTAGTTACTTTAATTATTTTGTAATTTCTTTTACATTGGGCTAACCAAAAATATGTTACAACTAATAACTCTAGTCTAAATACAGGTATAGCAACTATTTTCTGCCAGCGATTCTTTCAGTCTACTTTGTTTACCATTGTATTCTTAGCACTTAGCAGTTTCTTAGTGTTTGGTCCTGCATTACCATAGTTCATACTAATTGATGTGTTAATGTTATATTTTTCCTTTTTTTTTTCAAAGGTAATGTGGCTTTAGATAATCTACAGATAAAAGAAAATGCCCTGGTAAGTTTTTAAAAACTATACTAGTAACCCAGTTAATTTAAGTTTGCTTATTAGGCATCTGGTACCTTGTACCACATCAAGTGATTGAGTCAAAGTTGCATTACTTTTTTAACTACAGTATTTGCTGTTAGAAAATCTGAGATTAAAGATTTGGAACTTTTTTTCTTCTAATTATTAACATAGTTTCTCTTGGAAAATGGAGTGTTTTTTTCTTAACTTAATTTGTATAGCTTTGTAGTTGACATTTTTCTTACAGAAATATTTTTCTTCAGAATTACCTGAATAGTAATAGTATTACCTGTAATAGTAATATGTGCTACATGTAATATTGAAACTATAGTTTATTAACCTTTATAGAACTTATGCAAAGTAAAAACTTTGGCTTAAGCTTTTATACATGTATGAACACAAATATTTAAGTATCATAAAATTTGAGTCAAGTAGGGTGGTGCCTGTGGCTCAAAGGAGTAGGGCGCCGGCCCCATATACCAGAGGTGGTGGGTTCAAATGTAATTTTTCAAGTAGATAGGGCTTGATTTTTTAACAGTTTATGTGATGAAAAATGACATTTTTGGAAGTATTTTGACAGTCTAGCCTTATAATAGTATGGTAATATTAAGAGGTAAAATAGAATTTTTTAGTACTGTAGTGCCAGAAAGTAATCTGTGTCATTTACTGTTGAACTAAAAACAGAATGACATTCTCCCCCTCATCCCTGTTATATTCCGCTTATCAGGCTAAATTTGAGTTTATGAAGTCACTTAAGAATGAGTTTATTGTTATTTAATATTTCAGGTTTCTAATTTCTAGTTCTTAGTATCCTTGAGCATCAGTTAATCATCTTAAAGGGAAGTTAATTATAAAGCAGTGTAATAATTTGTGTCTTTGTGGCTTGAATAAATTAATAAGTGGAGCCTGGCTCATAGTAGGTACTCAAAATATTTAACATTTTCTTTCCTTCTATTTATGTGTAGTATAGGATGCTATAATTTCAAACATTTTATACAGAAATTTAGAACTTAGGATTCTGTTGCTAGAGATTGAAATAAACACTTTTTTTCTCTATGACAATATCTTATAAGAAAATAAATATAAATAGAATTGTGACAGGGTATATATCTTATGTACTTAGGAGACAAACTGTTTGAACTTTGTGTTAGCCTAATTTGAATTTTGTTGGAATTAAACATAATGAAATTTTTTGTAATTTATGTTTTCTTTTAATTCAAACTAGCCTCCTTTCCAAGTTGGTGAGCTTTTACTTTGATATGGAATTCTTTACATTTATTTTATATGAAAAGTATTTCAGAAGGTGATTTTGATAAATGAACTTGAGGCTTCCTTTTTAGAAGTGTGTGGTTTACAGTTTATGTAATATATAAGGTGAATTCCCTTGAGTTTATCTTTTCTGTACTTTAAGGTGGGCTGAGCTTCTTTCTTACTGGCATTGATGATTTTTTGTTTTTCTTGGCGAGAAAAAAACTTTGAAGAACTAGTATTTTGGTCAATTCCTATTTACTTAGAATGCATGAGTACTCAGATTATCAGATAAATTAATTACTTTATTACCTAAAGTACTTTATTACCTAAAGTACTATATTTCATTGGTCGGATTTTTATGCTATTAGTATTATGGTACACATATAAAAAGGAAGTACTGAGTGGTTTAGTTTTAATAATTCTAAAGATTCAGGTGATCATTATGAATATCACTTATTGTTTAGGATACTGGATAAAAAAGTTATGTGAACTTTCTATTGGTTTGGAATCTAGATGGGTGAAAGTTTATTATTATTTGTTGGTACTTGTCTGTAACTTACCTAAAGGAGATGCTAACTAGTAAAATAATATGTTAGAAATCTACATTTTAAAATTTACTAAATATTTGAGAGAGAATTTTTATTCAGTTTTTGTGTTCAACTAATTTATGTTAAAGGATTCTATTCTTCTGGTTATTTCAAATAAGCAATATCCATCTGTTTAAGTTCATTTGACTTGAATTTTTATTCAATTTGACTTATTGAAATAACCAGTTTACTCAATTACTTCATGGACTTTTTCTCTTTTTCCTATCTATAACTCTGCTTCTCTTGTGAATTCTTTCTTCAAAGTCAAAGTTTAAGTTAATAAATCCCTCTGAGTAACATAGCCAGACCCTATCTCCACAAAAAATAGAAAAATTAGCTGGGTATGATGGCACTTGCCTGTAGTCCTACCTACCCAGAATGCTGAGGTGGAGGATCATTTAAGCCCACAAGTTTGAGGTTGCAGTGAGCTATGATGATGCTACTTACCTTCAGTGCAAGCAAAAGAGCAAGACCCTGTCTCCAAAAAAAACAATCAAGTGATTAAACTCTTTTTTTTTTTTTTGGCCATAAAATATGTCTTTGATGAGTTACTCTGTTTAAATTTAGATTTTGTTATTTCTTAGAGATGAGTGTTTTTAAATGGTGATACAAAAGTGATTTTGGGGGTTTTTAGATTAAGATATCCTTTAATTTTTTTTCTTCTTTCTGAAGAGTGAATTGGATGTTCCATTTAAAGTCAAGGCTGGCCAAATTGGTAAGTACTTCAGTTTTCATTTGAATTATTCTTAGACCATTTAGTTATTTATTTTGCTTGTGTTAGTCTAAAAAACTCTTTTATAGCTTGACCAAAAGTGTGAGAGATTTTTGAATCACATTAATTACGGCTTATAGTGTTCCGAGCCTAATGTATAATATATATAACACATAATTACCCTCTAAAATGGAAGGATACTTGAACTATAATTATGTTCTTCAGGTTTTGGTTCCACCAAACAAAATATATCTCCATTTTCAAAACTGATACCTAAATTTTGTGCTTTTTCTCTATATGTGAAAGTAGTATAATTTGCAAACTCTAGTAAATAAACTTTAAATGTAGCTTATCTCCCTCATGTTTTGTTCAACTGTTTTCACTTGATATATTATGCAGCAGTATGGTAGAGGATATGTTTTGGTAAGTACAAAGTCTTTCTTTGCAGCTAAACTCTTACACTAAGACCGTCTATAAGTAAGCATGTATCTTTGTTGAAGAAAACTTTCAATAGGAAATTTAATTTACAAAGTCTTCTCAACTAGTCCATGTTACCTGATTTTTACTTTTTAGAAAAATGCATCAATTGAAACCCTAGATGGCTTACTTTTATTTTAGAATTTTCATCAATGCCACATCTTTCCTCCCACCTCCATCATTCTGCCATTGGAGCACCTCAGTTTTCATCTTCAGTCAGTATTCTGTGTTCTAGGAAGGATTGTCTGCTTGTACTCTGGTGACTCTTAGCAGTATCTTATTATTTATATTTTATTAAATCATAGCTGTGTACATTAATGTGATCATGGGGCACCATACACTAGTTTCATAGACCGTTTGACACATTTTCATCACACTGGTTAACATAGCCTTCCTGGTATTTTCTTAGTTATTGTGCTAAGACATTTACATT
>CAUYPK010067413.1:0-35656 GCA_963574355.1 Loris lydekkerianus | reverse complement strand
TTTATTTTTGAAATTTACCAGTGGCTGCTGCATTTTCCACCTTGGCTTATACTCGAGTCACTAAGTTTTCCCAGTTTTTAGGGTAAAATTAAGGGGGTCGGCTTATACTCGGGTCGGCTTATACTCGAGTATATGCGGTAACTTATTTTTTTTTAACTCTCAAAATAGACAACTAATATTTATAAATAAAAGAAAAGATAATTTCAAAAAACAGATCATGCCAAATCTTATAGACAATAGAAAAAGAAGAAATACTTCAAAATCATTGTACTTCATCTGGATACACCTAATATTAAAATTGGAAAAAATATATTATTATAAAGGGGAAATTACAAACATGTTTTACTTATAAATGAGGATGCAATATCCTAAACAACATATTAACAAGTTGAATTAAAAATTAATGTTTAAGTAATGCACTTTGGTCAAAACAAAATCCTATTTATGTGAGAATTAGTCACTATTTTCTTTCCTTTTTTTTTTTTTTTTTATACAGTAATAAACCAGGTCTGAAATGCTTTGGCAAAGTAGTGACTCCAGTGCCTCCCCAAGTCAAAGAACACAGCCAAGTTCATTATTAAAAAAAAAAAAAAAGAAAAAGAAAAGAAATTAAATTTTATTTTCTTAAGACAAAGACTTGTGAAATTCAAGTACAGTGCAAATAAAATTGGTTAGGGGAGTTGAAAATATTTGCAAAAGCCCTCATTATAATCGAGAGAGACAGAAGGTCTGTCTGTGACCACAAATTGAGCTCGTATTTCTCCAATACTTAGAGCCTGGAAGAAAAACATTAAAATGCAAGATTCGATTGGGAACATGCTGCTCTGATGCAGATAATAACTAAAGTTAATCGAACACTTACTTTGTGTCCTGTGCTTTGCTTTACAGGCACTGTCCCCTATAATTCTCACAGTGGCCCTCTAAAGAAGGTGCTGTCATCCTCCCCTCACAGATGAGCTTTGTTTTTTCTGGCCCCTGGCCTTGGATCTCTGAGCATCCTTTGCTGTCTCTGAAATGGGCATAGTGGGATATGACCTCCCGAAAGGCCTTCTGATCAAGGAAGTTTGAGAGGTAAGGGTTGTTTTGAAGTCTTTTGATTTTTAAACAGATACAATTTTCTCAAAAATTCAGTAGACTTTCCATAGATTTTTCTTACAGTCAGTCATATGTGCCAGTAACCACATCTATAGTTCTTGTTTAGACATGGGTTTCAAAATTGCTTTATTTTCTTTGTTGATTCCTTTCAACTTAATAGCCACAGTCTAAATTTGATCTTTGCCTTAAGTCATTTGGATCATCTGTGTTTCTGGGCATTTGTTATTCATGGCCTTTGCATGTTACATTTCTCACAGTTTATGGTCTACGTGCAGTGGATTTTTCCGTCGGTCAAGGCCTCACATTTGGGGCCTCTATTGCTTTTCGTTTCGGCTGGCTCTCTCTTTCCCCCTCATCCCTAGCCTTTCCCCTTCCTCTCTTGCCCCTCTCCTTCCTTCTCCTGCCCTCTCTCCCTCTGTCCCTCTCTCCATTTCCCTTTCCCTAATAGTACTTTGCTTACTATAGCCCAGGCGTCCTCAAACTGTGGCCCATGGGCCACATGAAGCGGTGTAAATTGTATTTGTTCCTGTTTTGTTTTTTACTTTAAAATAAGATATGTGCAGTGTGCATAGGAATTTGTCCATAGTTGTTTTTTTTTAAACTATAGTCTGGCCCTCCAATGGTCTGAGGGACAGTGAATTGACCCCCTGTTTAAAAAGTTTGAGGACACCTGCTATAGCCAATAATGGCCCAGACTACAATGTTATATCTTCTAGTACATTCTCCTACAGCTGCTATCTCAGTATTCCCGTGGGCACCCTAAGTTATCATAGGCAAGAGTTCTAACAACTTTCATCAATGTCTTCATTACCTGCCATCTGCCTACTAAACCATATACTTTAGAGTCTGTTCTGGAAGGACCCCACTTCTGGTATTGAAGGAAAGCAGAATATTTTACCCTAAAATACATTCCTTTGACATCTTTTGAAATGGTTGCCACAGATCTAACAGATAGAAGTAACGCTGTAAAGCTGTCTTTTGTTGGGCGAGGAGGGAGATTTGCCTCTATAGAGAAAGAATCTGCATTGATGCTATCAGGCGTTCCCTTGTCCAAGCCAGGAAAGATTATTTGAGAGTCTGACACCATCCAGGTCCCAAAAGAAACATTTACATCTATTCTCTCTAAGGGCTACTACCTCTAAAGTTCTATCTACATGATAAGACTACTTTGCCTAGCCTAGCCCATTACTTTCTCCCTTCCATAACCTGTTTTGCCACTGGAACCTACCTTTTGCCGTGCTCTAAGCCTGCATTCTTCCTGCAACCTCAAGGTGCTGTATATGTCTGTGCCCCACTGGGGTTGGGTCTTCCTTCTGAATGGCCTTGTGTATACACATTAAATAAAATTTGAGTGCTTGTTCTCCTAGGAATCAATTTGCCTGGTGTCAGTGATTTTTTAGAAAACCACTGGGGGAGAGGGGGCAAGGGTCTCCCTACAGTTGTATATTTGGGTTTGTCTTAAGCTAGTTTATGCTATAGAAACAAGGCACCCGACCTGATTCACATTTAAAAGTTTATTTTGTACTCAAAGTCCACCAAAGTTGTAATGACTCTCGATGATATCTCCCTTCCACACGGTGATTCAGGGATGCAGGCTGTTTCATCTTGTCAGTGTGCAACTGGAACACAGGGCTTGCAGGGTCACCTGGCAGAAGGAAAAGAGAAAGTAGACAGTAATAAATCAGGTGTGTGCTTTGGCAAAGTAGTGATACCAGTGCCTTCCCAAGTCAATGGACACAGCCAAGTTCATTAAAACAACGTGTTTTTTATTACTAGGTACCAGTAAAGTGCACTTTGGGGATAGCTCCCAAAGTTGGTATGTCCCCAAATAAGAGGGCTGGGATGACCTTATAAGCATAGGGTAATGAGGTGTGATCTGATTGGATCTTGCAGTGAGGTGATGCCAGAAGGCATGATCTGATTGGATCCTGGATTCTGCCATGCAAATATCTGCTTCTTAGTTCCATCTACTTTCTTTGGACCAAGCACTTACCTTCTACCCATGGTTGCACACTGGGTTCATCTGAGCATGTTCCGTTTAAGTGACCTTCAACCTGGGGATCCATGACAACTGAAAAACAACTCATGACTTTGTTACATAAAAGTTGAGCAGATTGTTCCAGTGCAGTTACAACACACATGTCACTTCTGCTCATAGCCCTGGGCCTTGCCTCACGGCACTTGCCTGTTAATAAACAGTAAATGTCTGGCACACATACCAACTCACACTCCCAGGGTAGAGTCTGGAATCTTCATTATGACACATGTCCTGGTGTTTGAGAGTATTTGTTCTAGAGTAGATCATGCTATTCATAATAAAAGAGAAGCTTAAATGTTTCAAGTTACCCAAGATCGCACAAATTTAGTGGCAAGGCTGTTTGTACCTCTTACTTCAGATCAACTCCAAACCACTGAAATACAAAACCCCATAACAAGGCAAGACGTGATCTTTATTTAAGATCACAGAAGGAGGAACCATATTTTACTTTTCTTTTGCTAAGGCCCAAAGAGTCAAAAGAAAACAGAGTAAGGTGGTATGTTAACAAAACCAAAAGGACAGAGACAGAGGAGGGAGAAACATGTTCCCACAGAAGAGGAAACAACTCTGTCAGGTGTAAATTTGCTAATGCTTCACACCCATAAGCTTTAAACAAGTGAAACCTCTGATTAGATCTCCCTAGTCCTTAGCAGGACCAAATGACAGGGTTTGAAAGATCCGTGATGTACACAGATAGCCACACGGTAATTAGGAGGACTTGGCAGTGTACTTGGTGCTTCTACAGAGCTGGCATCAACTGTGAGCTCCATTCTCAAACAAAACCTTCTTCCATACCTCTGCAACAAATGTTCACATTCCCTGGGAGTAAAAAATACTCTGTCAAGGTAAAGGAATCACCCTCAGAACTCAGAGAATTTGCTTGGAATTTGCAAATTTTATCCATGTATCATACCAAAAAAAGAACAAAATAAATGCAGAAGAAGAAGAGGGAAATTCTTGCTTGCTAAGAAGACAGAAATAGCTTGAGCTAATTATATTAACCTAAAAAAGTAAGTGAACATTAATGAGAAATAAGAATCTCAACTCTGGAAATAGCCTCGCTCCTGTGCTATTGAAATCCTACACCCCTTAGTAGAATGAGCTCAGGTCAGGAGCTAAACAGCCAAAAAGAAATTCTAGAAATAGGGAATGCTTTAAGCATCTCGAGTCCAGCTAAGGATCTTGCAGTATTTTCCCAAACTTTTTGGGTTCAGTAAAATATGATTCCAATTTTACCTCAGGCCTTACTTTTGGAAAACCATATGTATTTTCGAACGAATTCAATTTAAGTGTTTCTTATTTTCTTACCCTTTAACTCATTAGATTTTTTTTTTTTTTTTTTTTTTCAGGAATAGTTTGTTTGGGAAGCAATCTGACTCTTTTGGAAAATCTTTGAAAGCTTTTATTTTGGGGATGATAAACAAAATTTTACCTGTTCTTAAGTCTATACATTCAAAGTGAGCTGGAAAATAATGGAAATTTTCTGAATGAGGGGTTCTTAAAGTGTGGTCTCACGGCCAGCAGCAGCATCACTGGACACAGCACCCTCTCCTTCAGCAGGGCCTCATAGTTGGTGCAATGCTGTTACCATCTTGAAATTCTTAACAGTCTGTTCTTTGTACGTGAAGTTCAGCAGGACCCTGGGATATAGAGGGCACTCAGTGCAACACGAGTGAGTGTGAGCAGGGTCATATGAAGCATGTGTACCGGAAGTCCTTGCTGCCTCACTCACAGACAGTGTTTATCAGGCCCCACAAGCACAGAATTCCAGTGGCCCCATATACATGGAGTTCAGTGAGATTCAAAGCAGGTATAAGGTAAGTGTGTTACCTCTACAACCGAATAAACTGGGGGGGAGAGGGAATCTGACAGTCCCCTCACAGTCCCGAGAGGTCACACTTTCCATTTGAACCAGAGCTTTCTTTGAATACAGAAAGAAATGGCATTCTAAGAAACACGAACTACCACAGGACCCTAGCATATCCTTTCAAACTTGTATGAGAGCCGGCTGCTGACACTGAGGGAAGGGAAGATAGGACCAACCATGCTGCCCTGTCGTTTCAGCACTTCCTTACGCACCAGGCGGTGAGAGGTAGAGAAATTTGACAGGATGTGTGCACATCACAAAGTGAAATAAAAACAATTGGGTCAGTTTTGTGTACCAATTATACTTTTCTGATAAGAACAGAACACCTATATATGCACAAGCTATAAAAGATGGATTGTATCATTTTAGCAACTGCTCAGACACATTAATTGCTCTTTAAAACTGGAATTGCACAATCTACAGGTAAATGGGAAAATTCTTGGTAATCATTTACTATTTTAATGTGTATTAGAACGTTAAATAGCAAATAAACATGACTAGCTGAGGGAAACTATGGAAAATAGGAGACAGTTTTTAATCTCTTAGTATCTTATACTTTTTGCCTGTTTTTTGAATAAGGGATCCTTCATCTTCATTTTGCTCTGGCTCCCACCAATTAGGTAGTCCTGCCTGGAGACTTGTCAGAATTCAAATTCTTCAGCCCAGGTTCATGTTTGAGAAGTGCTGGTCTGAAATGTTCTGGCTGGAAAATTCCATGCCTGCATTTATCTTGGCATTTTAGGTCGGTCTGATCGCTTTATTTCTTTTACCTATTCTGTGAAACCAATTCTCATAAGAGGTAGTAAGAAGCATCACTGCCTTCAGAGTCTCTAAATGCCATCACACAGTGCTCGTGAGCCTGCCCTACCGTGGGGCAGCCAGGCTGCTGAGGTCAGGGTCCTCAACCTCTCTGATCCTTAGTGTTCTCACCTGCAAAGTGGAGGCAGTCAGGCCTGCCTCATAGTGTATTCAGAGGAATTAAATGAGCTGATACGTGTAAAACGTTTAGCGCAGTGTCCGGTACATGGCAAACACACAAGGAAAGGGATGTGACACTTCAATTATGGACAATCATTATTACCTGTGTTCCTAATCGGTGGCGCCATTAGCTGCATTCTAGACAAACCTCTGAGATGTCACCTTCACTTAACTTTTCTCTGGTTTCCTCCCTCTGCCTCAGGTTGAGGCATAAAACAAAAAGAATAGAACCTTTTTTTTCTTTTTACTAATACAGGGGACAGAATGAGAGGCGATAGGCTTTTTCATAGTCTTCCTTGGGCATTTAAGTAATTTTGCTTTGTAATGCTAAAGTACACAAGAAAGTTCCTGTCCCCTTGGCTTGATCTTGAAAGAGAATTCATAACAGCTAAGAGCCGGGGCTTTGGGGTCGGACCCCTCTGTCTGCCAACTGCTCCTCACTGGCTAAGGGATCACAGGCCAGTCACAGACCAGCTCTGGGTTTTGTTTCTTCAAATGCAAAAGTACTTAACTTCACAGTGGGCAGAATCAAATGAAGTCAAGTTCTAGGTGCTCTGTACATGATACTGAGATGTTGGGCCAGGGCTGGTCTGAACTTCGGTTCATGGCAATCATTGCATTGTTTTAGCGACAACAATGATTGTCATGAACCAAAGTTCAGACCAGCTCTGGCTCAACATCTTAGTATCATGTATTTCAGCAAATAACTCCCCGACTCCCTTTCCTTGCTGCACAACTGTTGCAGTAATTACAATCTCCCCTGCCCATCCCTAAGTACAAGCTCAGAAAACTCTGCTAAAGCACTCTGCAGCTTCACAGAACATGAGGAAGCTTTGTTCTTAATGTTGTCTTCAGAACAAAGATGATATGACCCTGAGAATTCACAGAGAAATTGTGGGAACAACATCCTATTTATTTCTGTGTGTTTATTGCAATGGGAGAAAACACCTGTTTAACACCCAGCTAAAAATTGGTCTATAAAAAGGCTATTGTTGAGGGCTGAATGTCCTCCTGCTTTGGCTGAGATCTTTAGGAGAAGGAAGCACTCAGAGCAGAGAAGGGCTATTAAAACTGGAATCCAACCAGGCCTGCAGCTCTTTAGTGCCAAGGGCAGCACGCAGGTCTGCAGGGAGCAAGGCTCTCAGACGGGCTCCTTGGAGGAACCACCTGCTGCCTCCTGCTCTGGTCTACCCTGACTCTGCTGTGGACCTTACTGAGGATACATCTTGCCACCTTAAGTGAGTTATGATTCACAGCAGCCCTTCTTAGACTCTAATGTGCATGTGAATCACCCAGGATCTTCTTGGAGTTTGGATTCTGATTGCGTAGGTCTGCTTGGGGTTGCAGAGTCTGCATTTCTAAAAAGATGATGCCGAGGCCGCCGCTACATAGACCCCATGAGCTTTGAGCAAGGAGGGTTTGCACCTTGAGCCCCACAGTACAAAACTGTGGCTGAGTGCGTGGTGGGTGGTGCCTGTGCCCAGCTGGAGGAGAGCAGGGGAGAGGGGTCCTGAGGGATAACCCAAAGTGTGACATCAGAGGTGCCAGCATAGGCTGCAAGAACAAAGACTTGACTTCTGACCAGATTCCTATAAACTGGACACCAAAGCAGTTTCAGGCAGAGATCTCTGGCTCATATTTTGCCTGGAAAATCATTGCAGTAAAGGGCACACCCTGAAACTTCTCACATGATTCCATTACTGCTCAGCGCGTTCTCCCGACACTCAGCACGTGTCCTCAGCCTGACTCCTCCTGCTCTTTCCAAGGCTAGATTTCGGGAATCCAACCACAGTGTTAGGAGCGGTTGCTGTGGTGGGAATGATGGCTGTAGGAGCAGCAGCAATTAATGTTTGAGAATGTAAAATGCAAAAGACTCCATGCTAAGGGCCTCGTATGTGTCCCATTTAATCCTCACAACAAGCCGACAAGGTGATTATTATTATCACCACGTTACAGGCAAAGAAAATGGAAGAAGAGTTTTAAGGTTATACAACTCCTCAGTGGCTGTCCCCACCCTTCCCCACCCCTGTCCCATTGGCTCTCCTGCTACCTGTGGTCAGTAGGGGAGTCCCCAAGGTGCTCCATAGTGATATGGGGGGGGGGGGGGCGGGAAGTGTCCCTCAGCCCTTTTGTCTTTGACCATGAGCAAAAGAAGTTGTAGAGACAGTAGAAAACCTCATGGTTTTGGCAGCAACCACTATGCCACCTGAACTCATCACTAAATCTTCCCCATAAGGGGCAAAACCTAAAAATGCAAATATCTGCTGAACAATGAGTATATAGTTTCAGTCACACAAGGTGAAGTTCCAGAGATCTGCTATACAAGTAGCATCTCTAGTTCACAATACTATATTATGCACTTAAAAATCTATTAAGAGAGTAGGTCTCAAATGTACTTACCACAAAAGGAGGGTGGAGGTGATGCTGGAAGAAAATTTAGGAGGTGATGTGGTTAGTACATGTTTACCCCCTTGACAGTGGTGATTTGATAGGTATATGTTTGTATCTATCAAATGCTGCACATTAAGTACGTGCAGTTTTATATAACAATTACACCTCAACAAAGTTGTTAAAAATAAATCAAAAAACCATAGATAAATAAAAATAAATAAAAATAAATGAATCTAATGGAAGAGGATTTGATAGGAAGCCACCAGGCAAACTGTCTGAAATCTCATATCTGCTACTCAGTCACCCTGCTGAATTCTAAACCCCAGTGGCCAGAAAGATATTTCTGATATTTCAGGTATTCAGGGATTCATCTCTAGCCTGTGAGCTCCTACATGACTATATTTTAGCCTGGCACAGAGCCTGGGTCATGGGCTATACCCATCACATACTGTTAATAGATTAATTAATCCATCTACTAGCCATGGCCCTCCCTCCACTGAGCAAAACTAATGACAGCCTATGTTTCGATTGGGAGGGAAACCAAATATCTTTCCCTAAACAGAGGAATATGGTTGGAGGCCATAGGAAAGAAATGTAATCAACTTATTCCACAAACTGCCGGGTGCTGCCCTCAGCACCTGGGTAACCATGACAAACAGGGAGCTACTGTGGCTGGACAGAATGGGGCTTGAGATTTTCAACTGGAGGCAGTGAGGCCTAGATTTGAATCCCATATTTATAAATTGCTACCCGTGTGACTTCAGAAAAAGTTCTCAATGTCTCTTTTCCTCAGTTTCCTCATCTGTAAATGGAAACAATAGTAGGGCCTCCCTCACAGAGTTGTTGGGGATTAAATGAGATAGTGCATATAAATTGCTCAGCACATTGTCATGGTAAATGTCAGCTTCGTGACCATGACACGGTTATCCCTGCCCAAAAAGTAGATGCTGGCAATTTTTCTTATTCAGGGTCTGATAATAAATAACGTATGCTTTGCAGACTGTGTATTGTTTTTATCACAGTACTTCAGCTCTGCCCTTGTCACTCAAAAGTAACCACAGAGGGTATGGAATTGAATCTCTTACCATTTTAACATGTCATGAAACTTTATTCCCATTTTTTTGGTTTTCTTTTCCCCCAACCATTTAAAAATGTAAAAACAATCCTTAATTCACAGACTATATAAAATAGGCAGCAGGCCAGATTTGGCCCATGGGCTGCTGTTTGCTGACCCCTGGTCCAGAGGGGATATCAGAAAACATACAAGCTGTTATAATACAATCTGTTCAAAGTGCAGAGAAGGGAGGGATTTATTCTGCCAGGTAGTGAGAGAAAGAAGATTTAGAATGGCTCCATAAGGCGGCGCCTGTGGCTCAGTGAGTAGGGCGCCATCCCCATATACTGAGGGTGGCGGGTTCGAACCCAGCCCCGGCCAAACTGCAGCAACAACAACAACAACAAAAAATAGCCAGGCATTGTGGGAGGTGCCTATAGTCCCAGCTACTCGGGAGGCTGAGGCAAGAGAATCGCCTAAGCCCAAGAGCTGGAGGTTGCTGTGAGCTATGATGTCACAGCACTACCAAGGGCAACAGAGTGAGACTCTGTCTCTAAAAAAAAAAAAACCCAAAAACAACAACAAAAAAAAAAAGTAAGAAAGAGAAAGAATGGCTCCATAAATGAGGCAACATTGGAAACATTTGAGCTGGGCTTTTAAGAGTGACTAGAAGTTCACTAATTGGGACTGGTAAGAAAACAACCATGAGAAAAAAAGAATGAGCAAAGGAGGGGAAAAGGCTTTCGAGAAATGAACCTGAAAACCACAATCCTGTCATAAGTCTGTCTGGTCTGTCTGTGTGCAGTTTTTAGCCCCGCCTTGTAAGACCTCTCCCATAGCTCTAACTTTGCAGATATTAGCCTCTGTAAAATTCTGTTTATGCTAGGGTTCCCGTCCCCCGCTTGCAGTGCCATATAAAAACCTTGCCACCCCTCTTCAAGGGCGGTGAAGAGACTTTGTGGCATGAGCCTGCTCTTGACTGGACAGCCCCATAAAGGATCCTTGCTTAATTTGAACTCAGTGTACTGGTGTTTCTCTATAATTCCACTTGCAGCGGGTACAACAAACCAAAGTTCATTGCCGTACAGAAAACCAAATCACGTGGATGGTAACAAGAAAGAATTCTTGTCATGTGTTTGTTTTTATCAGCCACTCATTTATTTATTTTCTGGGGCCATTGTTTGATTTGGGATATTACAAAGACCCTCAAAGTAGACATTAATTTGTGATCAATTATCATGTTTCCACACCCATCCCAGCCACCATCACCTCTACCCTGGAGACCCCAACTATCTCCTGACGAGCTCCCTACAGTTCACTAAAGGAGCCTTGTCACAGAGAATACAGCCTTTCTTTTGGACAATTTCATCATTCAAGTCAAATAAAACATGAACATTTTGAAATAATAAGGTCATTTCACTTCTCTTTATTTACCAAGTTAATTGATTGCCTTTCCCAGTATTTATTGAAAAATGCATTTTTAATATTATTTTTTGTTATCTTTGGTAATCTCACCATGACAAGTGGCCAAGTCAGCAAAATTATCACTCTGAAGTTTCTTTTTAAATCTAGATATACAATAAATTAGCTTAAGCAAGATGGAGATTATTTAGAATTTGTTTTAATCTCAGCTGCTTGGAACCCAAAAATGTATTCTTTTAAATATTTTTAATGTAGAATAACTAGAGGTTGTCCAATGATTCCATATTGAAAAGCTTTAAAAATAGGTGGGCAGTTTTTAAAATTGTATCCAACAACTTTGATTTTTCAGCCCTTTGACCATGAGAGGCTCAGGAAACATCAGAAAATAAATTAGAATATGTCTTCCAGGCACCTGAGACACAGTCTCTGCCCTCCAGGCTATGAGGGAAGACTTCGCAGTATATTGTAACTGGCCCTCGTACAAAAGGGATACATTTCTTCCAAAGTCATTAGTAGAATTTTATGAAAAGCTCATATTTTCAGCCAGAGCATTTCTTGTGTACTCTCCATTTTGTAATAATTTTGTCTAATAATCTGGGGAAAAAAATGAATGACACAATACTGAGGTATAAACAAGTGTCCTTATACATACAACCATGTAAAAATGCCGGAGGAGGGGAAGAGGTTAGGTAGGCTTGGGTGGACCATTCCTGATCATTGCAGTAGTTGCCTGCCTCTGTTGCTTCTGAACCCATTCCAAGGCAATTAAGAGCATTAAAAAGCAATTCTTACCTTATTAAGCCTGCAAGTGTAAACACCTTGCTGCTATCACCCGTAACTGATTAGCTGAGATTAACGATCCAAGACAAGTGAGTCTAGCAGGGTGTTGTTGATCAATACTCCAAGGCAAGATATAGGCAACTCAAAAAGAAGGTGGTCCACAAGCTGGAACCCCCAAAGTGGAAGAGTAGAAGGAAGCTAGTGAATGACAAGATAGGTCATCTGTGCCTTCAAAACGTGGACTTCCAACACAGCTCCCACAGCTAAAATACCTTTGCCCCCAGGCTGTGTCTTCACTGCTCTCCCTTCAGATTAAGCCATCATTAGAGAGAACTAGAGGATGGTGGGAGTGGGGGAGCCACGTTGCTTTGCTCTGTGCAACAGGTCCTAGTTTGTGCCTCTCACTGACAAGCCACTCAAGCCCTGGCAGAGGGACCACAATACAACAGTTAATTTCTCTGATTAAGTTTACTCACCAGCAGATCAGTAAAGTAGGTATCCCATAAGGCAGTGTTTTCAACCTTGTTCATGTCACAGCACACTTGAACCTATAGTTAAACTTCCGTGGCACACTTAAATCATGTTGATCCAAAAAACGAGCATACCTACTATGCTTTGAACTTCCTTAAGAATAATTTAATTAATGGTCTTTAAAAGTGTTTGTGGCACACCTAAGATCCTCTCACAGCACAGCACAGAAGTCGAAAATCACTACCATAAGAGATGAAGAGAACATTCCTTTTTTTATTTTTAATATTAGCTCTGAAAAGTTTTATTACCAACAACCTGGACAAGCAATACTAAATGAAAATAATAATCAAGTCCAAAGCAGACTCATTTGTCACAGAAACATATCTGATCCCAGGGCCTGGTCAGGAAGAAAAATAATTTATAGGAAAGAAGGCCAAGAACCACCAAGATATTAAGAACATGTATTTTATATAAAGGAGCATTTCTGTTCTTTTCATTCACTTGTATACTCAATAGAAACTGTTCAACAATCTGATGTTATTTTTGAGGATATTTTAGGAGAAGGGAACTTGTAATTTTTATTACAAGGTAAAGATACAGCTACACAGATACTACCCTGACCCAAATCACCATCATCTCTACCCAGACGAAAGTAACGGCCTCCCCACCATCCCTCCTTCCCCTTTAAACAGTAGCTCTTGATTTCTCCCATGACTAAACTTCTTTTATATCTCATGATAATAGTGTGTTGCTGAAATATAATGTGATTTACTCTACCTCGATTTCATAACGGAGATCTGTGAGCCCTCATATCTTCATCTATGTAAAGCCCATGGGGTGATATAAAGGAGTGCCATGATGCCACTGGCGGCACACAAAATGATTTATGTAGAACACTCCTGCATGGTGATCAGAAGCTAGCAGAGGAACTGTCTTAGAATCATTCTGTTCCATCAGAGTGGAACCAGTCTCAGGCTGTAGGAACCAAAATTTCATTGTATGTATTTATATGGTTACCTTATTTATGGCAAATGATATTAGTTTTTCTTACATTACAGTAATATTTGGCTTCCTTTTGGGGTGGATTTGTTTAAAGAGAAATAGGTCAATTGTGAGCATGTTACATAAATAATTGTATAAGTGGTAAAAGTTTTGCAAGTTTGTACCAAACTGATGGGAAAAAACAGGTCTGGGAGTCAGAGTCTACCACTTCATAACTGAGTTCACTTTAGGAAGTTGCTTAACCCCATTTTAAAACAGCAGCAGCATCCTTCAGAGCTTTCATCTGTTTAAATGGGAGATCTATCAAGCGGAACATAGCAGGTGCTTAATAAATGACCTTTGTAATGATAATAACTACCTTTATTACTATTAACTACCGTTAATGAAATGATAAGAATATGCCTTCCAGGACCGCAGCACTGAGCCTGTGGAGTAGACACGCAGCAAATACGAATTAACGCTCCCATTTCAAGACAGCTTCCTTCACAGCAGACCTAGAAACAGAAGTATGACTCATGGCTTGGTTTTAGCTGGTGCCTGTCTAAGATGTAAATGGCATGTGGTGTATTTTAAAATGTGAGTTTAAAGACTATGCTTTGTATGGTTGGTATGGCATATAGGATTTTATTTTATTTTTTTGAGACAGAGTCTCACTTTTCCCCCTCTTGGTAGACTGTTATGGTGTCACAGCTCACAGCGACCTCAAACTCTTGGGCTCAAGCGATTCTCTTGCCTCAGCCTTCCCAGTAGCTGGGACTACAGGCACCTGCCACAACACCAGGCTGTTTTTAAAGATGGGACTTCTCTCTTACTCAAGTTAATCTCGCACCCAGCCTGGCGTATGGGATTTTAAATGAATAGTGAACAGCATCACCACATCAGCAACATCTAGGAGGAACAGACACCACAAAAACAAAAATGTCTGTAGACATCAGCTTTCTATAACGTGGAGCACTCTATTTGTACTGTGACAAAATGGGTTAAATATTAACCATCTCTCAGCTTAGGCTTGTAAACACAAAGATTTAAACTATGTCTTAAAAGCATTTCTGAAGTCTTGTTCTAGACAGAATTTTATGTCAAAACATTCAACTACACATCTTTCACTAACTGAAAATGCTTCTGAGGAAGAAAAACAAGATCAGCAACCTGAGATGATTAAGAAAATAGACATGGGGTCTTATGATCTATAGGGCATGAGAAAATGGTGATATTTATAGACTGCCAAATCAAGCCCCCATGAGAACAAGAGGAGATAAATGGAGTCAGAAATGTGCTGGCTTGCCAAGAGTGGTGGCTCATGACTATAATCCTAGCACTTTAGGAGGCCAAGGCGAGTGGATCACTTGAGCTCATGAGTTCAAGACCAGCCAGAGCAAGAGTGAGACACTGTCTCTAAAAATAGCCGGGTATTGTGGTGGGTGCCTATAGTCCCAGCTACTGAGGAGGCTGAGGCAAGAGAATCACTTGAGCCCAAGAGTTTGAGGTTGCTGTGAGCTGTGACATCACAGCACTCTATCAAGGACTGCAAAGTGAGACTCTGTCAAAAAAAAAAAAACAAAACATGTTCTTGCTTAAAGGAAAACTAGTTAATCAAGAAGAAAATGAGAACTTAGCAAGCCAGATGCCACTCTGAGGAAGAAGAGCATGAGAGAGAGAGAGAGAGAGAAAGAGAGAGAGAGAGAGAGACTCTGACTGCTAGGAGTGGGTGAAGCTTGCCTGAATACAGACATAACAAGTCTTTCTCTAAAAGTGATCAAAATTCTTCCTGTCTTATTTTATTTAGTCTCATGTATGATTTGGGGAGGTAGGGAGAATGGGGCTAGATCATTTAAAGCAAATCTCAGACATTGCATTACCTACAATGACATAAATGCTTTAGTATGCATTTGTAAATGATAAAAAATATTGTCCATAATACCATGCTATTTTTCAATCTTACAAGAATTAACAGGCATTCCTTAATACCATCTAATACCTCATTTCCCAGCTTACTTCAAAGATGTCTCTACTGAAGGTTAGTCTACATCAGAATTAAAACATGCACCTCAAATGCATTTGACTATTTTTCCCTCCTAAGTTTGTTCTGTAACAGTTCCCTTTTCATACCATTGAATTGTTAGAGAAATTAAGTCATCTGTCCTATAGAATATTACACATTCTGCATTTGTCTAATTGCTTCATTATGATGTAATTTATCTTGTTCCTTTCCCATCATTTATATATTTATTATAAATGGTAGTTAGATCTATATTCTTGATTACATTCTAGTTCATAGCTTTTAGGCAAGAAAGCTTCAAGATGGCACTGTATACTTTCTACTGTACTGTTTCCTGAGGCAGTAATGTCTGCGTGTTTTATTTTTAGGGTTTGATTGGTCGATTCATATGCTTTCCACCTGGTCCCTCTTTGATAAGCTTCCCCTATTAACTTTTCACATTGTTTTAGAATTACCGATGTTCATTACTATATTAGAATTACATAAGGGTGATTACTTCAATCTGGCATTCCTTATTTGCTGGAAATCTTCCGTGAAAAACAACTTTCTCTTGTCAACCATTTGGTTTCCCAGTCTATACAAGTAATAAAAGATACAGTTTTCATTCTTTACCTTTATCAGTTTTCAGAGCAATATGTTGATACCCTAGAAACAGTGGGGGTTTTGCTTTTACATATTGTTATGTATTTGATGGATTTGGATTCATGGTAATCATTCTTTCTGGTATTCAAATTGTCCTCTATTAGCAGAGGAAATCACTTAGATTTCTGTCAGTTAGACCCTCTGTCTCTTGACATGGTCCCTGTAGATCTCTGTGGCTTCTTTGTTTTCTGGCCCAATAAGATTTCCCAGGATTTGTTCATTCATTTCTCACCCCAGACATGGAATCATGTCTACTTTTCTAAAAACTCCCATTCCTTATAGAGAGAAATAGCTCTTAGAAACCACGATCCGGGTACTAAGATAGCGCATTCCTCCTGGATTATAATTGCTTCTAAGCTTTGATAGACAAGGTAGGAAGAAACATTTTTACAGGGGAAAAAAAAAAAAATCATGATTTTGGCTTGTTGCCTATGGCTCAAGCGGCTGAGGTGCCAGCCACATACACCTGAGCTGGAGGGTTCAAATCCAGCCAGGGCCCACCAAACAACAATGATGGCTGCAACCAAAAAATAGCCAGGCATTATGGTGGGTGCCTGTAGTCCCAGGGGAGGAGGAGGCAGGAGAATCGCTTAAGCCCAGGAATTTGAGGTTGCTGTGAGCTGTGACAGCACAGTACTCTATCCAGTGCAACAGCCTGAGGCTCTGTCTCAAAAAAAAGTCATGATTTCATATTGATATTTCCAATTAACATTTAAAAGAAAAAGTTTGACTTCTTTTTTTACTTCTTTGATTTTATACTTGTATCTTTTTTGCTGAACATCTTAAGTTGTTAACCACATTAATGTAATGACTTGCTTTATTTTACAATATGCCTATAATAATTTCAAAATAAGATTACAATATTACTACTAGAAATAAGACTACTGAATATAAAAATTGTGTCCTTTATTTTGTTTTATTTTTACTGAAAAGGAAATCATAGTAACATACATGGATGAATTTTAAAAGTTATTCATGTATATAAGCTAGCCACATCACATCAATGTGAAGTGTATCAGTTTTAAGGTTTGAGTGCTTGGGATACTAGTACATTAGCAAAGTGTCTGAAGCTAGAGTTTGATGACCCAACTAATGTATCCTGACTGCTAGGACTCAGTCACTCACTGCTTCCTAGCCCCGTCTGACAACGCTACAGCATGAGCTCCTCCAGGGTAGGAGTCTTGTCTTTTATTCACCAACATATTGTGCAGCACCCAATGTGGTGCTTGTGGAAGGTTTGCACATGTGCACACGTCAATCCATCATCCTACACATCTGAAAGAGTCACTGAAAGGGAAAGTGTCTCCCTAGATGTGCTGAAATAGTCACAAGTGACAACTGAGTGACCACCTATCTCTTCAGATTCTCTAATGTTGTATTAATATATATTTTTCAGACAAGGATCACAACAAATGTCATTTATAAACTAAGAGCTAAAAAGGTTCTTAGAAGCCTAATTCAATCCCTTTATTTCTCAAATAAGAAACTGATTTACCCAGAGATTCAGTAGTTGACCCCAAATCACCCAGATAACTTCCTGCAGAACCAGAATTAGGATGTAGAGCCCCTCTTTTCAGGTCTAGAATGATTTCTACTTGGTTACAGTGTGGCAAACTATCTCAGCTATCCCTAAAATCCTCTCTGAGCTAGCATTGATGGGAGAGCAGATGGAAGCAAGACAGTTTAGTGTACTCCCTTTCAGAAGGTCTGGCCACATTCTCTCTCATGGGGATCAGACAAATGATAAATTCTACCTAATAGGGTCTTGTTCTAAAAGTGACCTAAGCAAGTGGCCACAGACAGTTTTGTTCTTTCTAACTTATGTTTCTATTAGGATGCAAAATCCAACAGTGCTAGAAACAGTAATAAATTATTGTTTTGTCTACCAAAGAAAATTCAATGAATTAAAAAAAAAAATCACTTGATGAATATCTGCAGACTTCATATGGAATTGAGTTTCTAATGTTATACTTAGATTAAAAATTAAAGTTTGTTAATTAATCTTTATTCTTGATTACCAATTGTTATCTGATTTTATAGCATAATAGAAGACTAACTGTTCTCCCTCTTCCTTCCCGAAGTCCAAGTTGAAATATCTGATCATTATGAGGAGGCCATATTGGCATAATGGCTCCATAGAGAGGTTCTGTGCTCAAAACTCCTCTTAAATCATAAGATTTTGAGCAGCATGGTGACTGTATTTTGATACTGCCCCTGTTTTGCATCTGAATTTTTATATTGTTTTGTTAGAACTCTAAGTGCAGAAAAAAATGCCAAAATTTTAAGGCACTTTTAAACCAACATTACAGAGTATTTACATGCTAATTAGATGGTAGTATTATTTGAATGATGGTGAAAGTGGCCATAGTATATAAAAATAATGGACTATACTATAAAAATCAAATTCTATCTGTAATACTTTACAAGCTTGCTTTTATTTCCACTCCCTATAAAAATCTCAATATCTTAACCATTTCTAGTTAATTACTATAATTGAAATTTTATCAGTTTCAACCTGTGACTGCAACATTGCCTTTATTACTTTTAGTTCTTTGTGTTTATTTTTTTAAATTATAACATATACATAGATAAAATTTGTCAGTCATATTGCTTAGAAAACAATATTTGCCTTTTAAAAAACCTGTATTTTAATATGTATCCATCTCTAGGTTTTTAAAGTACAGGCAGTCCCTGAGTTATGAACAAGATAGGTTCTACAGGTTCATTCTTAAGTTGGATTTGTATATAAGTTGGAACAGACATATTTCCCTATTACCTGTAATAGCCTCTGCTCATAAGTGAGAGTTGTACATCAGTCCAATGTTTGTAACTCGGGGACTTACTGTAAAAGCCTCTATGCATAAGTGCAAATGGTACATAAGCCAGATGTTTGTAACTCACAAACTTCCTGTAAATCCTTTTGAAAAGAGTCTTTAAATATGAGCTTACCTTGCTAATGTATTTTAGAAAGTTTGGAGGTTGTTATATTCGTATAAGCAAGGGTTTAAATGGTAAACTGGACATTGTTATTAAGGTAGCCTTTTTCTAAAACAATACAATCCTTGTTGAGAAATTCAGTGCAGCAAAGAAGGAAAAGCTCTTCTTGTTATCATAAAAGTAATAACTATATGTAGCCTCCCCCCAAAATCTCAATGTATAAATAAAGATGCAAAATGAACAGCAACACTCAGATGCCCCATTTCTCAGAAATAACTATAGTAAACAACTGACATGTCCTTATAGACATAGTGTCTGTATACATGTGTGGATATTTTTTATTTTTAAGAAATAGAATGTTAATTTATTTTTGCTTTTTAAACTTTATAATATATCTTGGACATCATCCTATGTTAACACATCCAAAGTGGTATGTCTATTTGTCTCCTACTGATGAATATTTAGGTTGTTTCTATTTGGGCTGGAATGTTGAAGTAAAATACAGGGTGTCCCAAAATTGCTCCCAAAGTTGCCATACATAGGGAAAATGGGAAATTGTAGCTAAATATACCTTCATTTACAAAATATTCATTACAAAATTTTACAAAAAAATTTAAAAAGTATTTAGAAAATATTCTGTATGTGTGTTGGCTACCTCTTTGTAAAACTGTTTTATATATTACAGGGTGTCCATAAAGTTCATGTGCAATTTACAATGTAAATCTATTTTAAATTGCACTCAAACTTTATGGACACTCTGTATAAACTGAAAAGTTAATATTTTCCCATTCCCATTTTTCTTTATATTATTAGTGTTCATCTTCTTTAATTATAAAAGCTGTTTTCATATTAGCTACCTTTAATTATGTGTGTTGAAAATATATTTCCCAGTTTCTAGACATTTCCACTTCTAGAAGTTTCTACCATACATTTCTCGATTTTTATGGTTTTAAATTTATTATTTCTTTTCTGTCTGGCTTTTATCTTCAGTGTCTTGATTAGAAAGAATTTCACTATTCTAGATTTTTTTTTCTAGTACTTTATAAGCTTCACTCTAAATATATGTATATTTAGAAAGGAATGACTTGACCTCATTATTTTTCAAAATGTTTGTTTGTAAATCATTTATTTCATTAATCGTTTTCCTTGCTAGCTTGAAAAGATTTCCTTTCTCATACACCCATATGAGTCTTATTGGATATTTAAGTTTATTTCTTACAGTGTCCTATTTCTTATTTTGTCTATTTTGGAACAAACTGTATAATTGCTATAGTTTTACATTTTAATCTCTGTAGGAAGTAGTCCATTCACCACAACTCTTATTTGCTTTTAATTTTCAGTTTAGCCTTTATAATTTAATTTGTATTTTATCTTTTATTTCACTTAGTTTATTTTTTCATATGGATTTTTTTTCTTTTTTTTTTTTTTTTTTTGGAGACAGAGTCTAACTTTGTCACCCTTAGTAAAGTGCCGTTGCTTCATAGCTCACAGCAACCTCCAACTCTAGGGCTCAAGTGATTCTCTTGCCTCAGCCTCCCAAGTAGCTGGGACTATAGGCACCTGCCACAATGCCCAGCTATTTTTAGAGACAGGGTCTCACTCTTGCTCAGGCTGGTCTTGAACCTGTGAGCTCAGGGCAATCCACCTGCCTCGGCTTCCCAGAGTGCTGGGATTATAGGTGGGAGCCACCATGCTCAGCCATATGGACTTTTTCTAAGCAGCTTTTCAAGTTCTGAAGAAGTGAAAGAAAGAGAGGGAGGGAAGAGGGATAACCTTATCATGTGATTAAGATCATTTTATTTGATAGCTCAATTTAGGGTGAATTGATATCTATAAAGTATTAAATATTTCTACCCAAGCTATTTTCCATTTATTAAAGCTTTATTTTTAGATGTAAAGTTTTAAAGTTTTCTCTATGAATCTTACATATTTTTTGCTAAGCTTATTTTGGGTATTTTATATTTTTTATAATTTTTGTATGTGGGATATGTCTAATTGTTACATATTTATAGGACTGTTGTATTTGCAATTTTTATTGGATACTTTTATTGGATCTGTTGCATGGATCTTTGGCATCTGTAAAAAAACAATCAAGTAGTTTTTCTCTTTTGATCTATTACTATGGTTAATTATATTACATGTAATAGATTTGCTGTTATGGAGTCATCCTTGCATTACTTGAATATATTTGACTGTATTAGCATGTATTATGCTATAAATATCCTGCTTAATTATATTTGCTAATGTTTTAGATAAAAGTAATCCCCATTTTTCAAAACAAGTAAGAGCCATATCTGTTTTATTCACTTTATATCCAGCACATAGTACCTAGTTCCGTGCCTAAGTCAGAAAAATTCTCAATGGCTCTTTGTAAAAAATCAGGGTGGTTCCATGAGTCACTTAATTTGGTCTTCTCTTAACTCCTCTGGGTCTATTCTAGAAAGAGAATTTGTGACTAAGAGTAGTATAAAGGTCAAGGCCTTGATCACATGAGGATGCATCCAGGTCTTTTGAAAAATTCTTTGTGCTTTCACATGGTCTTCTTGATTACTCATAAACTTTTTGGGTCCTTCCTCCCCTGTTTTGACTAGACATGTTTTTCTCCTTGAGCAATCTTCCAGACATCAGCCAAGACATCTGACATGAGCAAGCCTAAGTTTTCAGAACAAGATGTTTTGCATTACTATGAGGCATAGCGAGGGTGTCTGGTCTGAACCAAACCTATTTGGAGCTTAGTGAAGATCTTGAGCCTGACCTGGCAGATGCCTGGAGTTGGCTCAGTGGCTGCAGCTTAACTGGCACAGCTAAATTACCAGGCAGCCACCCAGGAGCCCCCCAACATGATTCCTGTGGGCACCTTTCTTGCCCTCTCACTCTGAAGCCTCTTACAGGGTGAATGAGATCCCTGAGCATCTCCATTAACGTCTTCCAAAAGCTCAACAATCTGAGTAAGTAGGCCAGTTCTCTACAACCAAGGGTAAAAGAAAGATATGACCAAAGGTTACTTTGTGTCAAAAAAAGAAAAAGAAAAAAATACTGGGATGACAGATGTACAAATGAATGGTGACTAATTATGCCCGCTCCACTCGCTCACTCTCTCAGTTTCTTGCACACAGTTGTGATTCCTTCCCCAGGTTTTCCCCATGGCCCCTGTCTTGAGGTTGCATCATTAGCTCAAAATATGCAAAAACCTCCACATAGCTCTTCTTGCTCTTCCTAGTGTTTTCATGTGTATTTCTATCTAATTAGCCTCTTTGGGCTTTTCTTGTGGCAAGTTATATCTACTATTTGATTTTTAGGCAATCCCCGTGGGGGGCCATGTACTCGAACGTGTGATATGTCGTACTTCACTTACACTGACTCTTCAGTTGACAATTCTATTTCCAATTACATCTAATACATGGTTTGGTATTCCTGATTTAGTAGTTAGGAGCATATTTATGGAAATCAGATCAAAATACTGGTTTATTGGGTTTTACATCAACTCCCTTTCCCCTAAAGAGGAAATTGATACTGCTGATTAAATGTACAGGTTATTTGATAGCCTAATACAATGATAATTTCCTTTCTAGGTAAAAAACTATATAAATTCTTGTGGAATTACCTTTATAATCTAAAATATTCTGAAGTATAACTATATTAACATCAGTTTAGGGACTGTGGCGGCTACATCTTTCTCTGCATGGGCAGAGTTAAATGCATTGTTGTTTATAAGAACAACTAAAACTACAGGTGACCTTTGCAAGGAACATCTGATAAACTGGTGAATGTACAGCCATACACAGTAATTCAGCCTAAAATTATATTTTTGGACAAGAATTATCTACTCTGACTCTTCTTGTGGATCATGTTAGGGGAAGATTCCCAGATTTTTGCTTCACGTTGTAGGAGAAACTTGGCATGGGACCACTTTGCTTGCCTCCTTCAACATCTTCAACTTAAGAGGGAACCACAACCCGCTGATGATCCTTCCTACTGAATCACTCCTGCTTCAAAGACGAATGCTTGCTATGCAGTGCCAGCTCTCACTTTTTCCACATTACATAATCCCCTTCTGTTACCCGACATTTCCATGCAGCCATTTGTGTAAGTGGAACCAGGAGTGTGGTTTGCTTCATGCTTGGTGTTGATATTGATGGGCTACAGAATAGCAGGTCTATTGTTGCCTAGCAACAAGCTAAATGCCTCGGCCCACTGACCTCAGGATGGATGCCACTTGCACAAATGCAGCGCCATGATCGTGTGGATTGTCGCCTCATTTCTGATGATTCCCAGCCAGTATGAATGACTTCAGCCCCCCTGATGAGGCTTCTGTTTAAATGCAATGCTTGTGATATTTTTTCCCCCTAGTAGTGTGAAGTTTAATCACAAAACAAGTTCCATACACTAATCCCAATGCCCTTTTTTACTAACTCTGTCGTCACTGACTCTGGGACTAGGCAGCTTGATAGATGAAGAATGAAAATTGAGCCATTTGCTCATCATCCTGAATAGAGGCATTAAAATTTACTTGGTTCAATGTTTCTTTCTTTTGTTACTAGCTCTCACTTGCAATTTTCATCAAAGTTAAGTTTCAACAGCAAGAACAGTTATCTGGCATTCTACATGCCAGGCACTTGATACATACTACCCCTTTTCAATCATCACAACAACACTGTGGGGAAGATATCATTACCATCTTTACATAGGCAAGCTGAAGTTCAGTGAAATTTTGCTGTTGAGACAAGACTACAAACCTAGTTAAGTAAAGAGATGTGGTTCAACCCAGGTCTACCTGATTCCAAAGAACATGTACGTTATAATGATGCCACAATAGATTAAGATCCAATGCCAAAATTCTATAATTATTCTTAAAAGCTCATCCCATTGCCCAAATTGAAAGTGTTGATGTTAACAGCTTTCAAAATTCTCAACTAGCGATGACAACTCACATTCACAAAATATTGAAATATATCAAGTCTGGAATTAATCTACAAGCAGATAGGGGGTAGTTGGTATGGTGTTATTCGCCTCAAGACTCAATCTAAGAAAACTAATAGGAATTTAATTTATTTAACAGTAGTTATTAGTACCATTTCCTGGGTGTTTATTGAGCACCCATCACATCAAAACTAGTGTCTGACCTGAGTACTTTGTTATTCATATTTAAGCTGAATTCACCGAGAGTTTACTTGGAGGAAGCGGAGACTCAGAAAGCAGCTCTTCCTAAGTTACACTGTTAAACAAGAAAATCAAGATTTAAGTCCAAGATTGTCAAATTCCAAAGATTGTCTTTGGATTGCTAGGGTGAGACTCTATCTCTAAAAAAAAAAAAAAAAAGGAAGAAAGAAAGAAAGAAAAGAAAACAAACTATTGCAAAACACTTTAACATCATTCAAAGACAGAACATTGTTAACACTCTTACCTGTGTAGGTACGAGGTGTCGTGATAATCATAACAGTTATAATAATAATAATTGTAGGGGCTAAAATTCGCTGAGGGTCTGGACACCTAAGCACAGCTAAGCACTGTCCCAATTATCTCACTGGAGCCTTGAACCTACCCTGGACTGTAAGTGCTAGTAATGTCCCCATTTTGTACCCAAGGAAAACCAAAATGGTGTGGGGTCATAGACAATGGAGTTGAGATTTGCATTTAAATCAATCTAACCCAAATCCCAGCTTTCAACCTTGATAATCACTGCCGCTGAGTGTCAGCAGATCCACAGGGAACCGCTCTTCCTGTGGAATTATGAAAGTATTTTTGGCTCTTCTACTATTAAAAAGTCTCTGCTCTCTCATAAGAATAGTTTGTTCATGTCTATCCCTTGATGCTCAGCACAGTATTGGAAGAGAGTCCCTCTTTGAGTAAGAAACACCCAGAGAGAAACAGTGCATACCGGTTTGAATTAACCAAGGAGGGAGAGAGATTCCCCTTGGGCAATACTATGACTTTCACCCATGGAGACGAGAGAGACCAAGAGCCAAGGAGACTGGGAGTTAGACACTGTCCTGTCTACCCAACCCATCTACAAAACACAAACCGGCAGGCACTCCCCTGATCCAGTTCAGCAGTGCCAAATAAAACACCCAAACTGCACAGCACCAACTGAGCATGCTTGCAGCTCTTGCAAACCATTACAGCTTAAAGTGGAATGAAAATTATCCTGGGAACACTGGCTCTGTTACTGGGAAATTATTTGTGCTTGACTTGCTTGAAGGACACTCAAAGGTCCCAGAACTACGTGACCAAGATTTATGTTCCCTATCTTTCTTTCTGTCCCTGCTAACTGGAGATGAGAGAGTAGAGCAGAAAACAGCAACATTATACCCAGCGGCCAGAGGATGCCCTTTGTTACTTTGGTTGGCTTGGGACGAGGTAACTGGATAGCCAAACTTATTAGGATTGTTTGGAACAAAACCAAAACTAGTTTCTGGGTGAGATCTAAGGAACTCCCTTGTAAAGTGTACAAGTTTCACTGCTTGGACTTGGTAACATCTGTTTTCTTGCTCAAGGAACGTTCATGCTTATTGCTGGGTCCTCCTCACTGATCAAGATCAGCACCTTCCATGGTTCTTAGGGGTTCCAGAGAGATGCTTAAAGCCTTTCTCTGGGGTCATGGGTGCAGAGGTAGTCTCCAAAGCAGTTCTTCTGTTCTATGTCTGCTGGGGACACCTATTGTTTCAACACCTTTCTTCTGGTAAGAGCACCTGATTTTCTTCTAGAAATCTACCACTCCATGCATTTCAAGTGGTATAGACTTATCCAACAGATGCATGGATGGTGCACGAGAGACACACGTCTAATCAGCCAGGCCCTCCAACCATCCGATTCCAGAGGCAGTTCAGGGAAGGGCACTTGACCCAACCTCGCCCCCTCTCTTTCTAGGTCTATGATATGGTCAGAGCCTCGGTTTCCTCATCTATACATTTGCAATGATACTATGTATGCTTAGAATGGAGCCTGGTATGTAGCAAACATTTTATATAATATGAGCTATGATTTGTGAATTGATGAGGACAATTCATTGCACTATGCTATTAGAATCATTCTGATTTTTTCATTTAACAATTACCTGAAATAGCCTTTATAACATCCCTTCCCTCTCAAACAAAAATAGAAGCACTTCCTCATTTTTAAGCCAGCCACCTTTTCTACCCACTTAAATCTCTATGCAATTTGTTTTCATTCCTATTCTAATCCTTCTCACTCCTGGTTCTTCACATTGCCTGCTTGAGGGAACTAGAGAAAGTTTGCCTCCTGCTGGGCATGCGAAGCTCACACCACCACACTGCCCAGGGTGGTGACTCTCTGCCTTGTCGTCCACCTCTGCTTTCAGGACACACTACTCCATTTGCTTGTGGTTCTGAATAAGTTTACGTATAAGGCCTCCTCCTTCCCCAGCTGAAACCCCACCTCTTTCTCACATTACCTTAATCCACTTCAGTTTCCTTCCTGGTTATGTCCTCTGACCATTCTCCAAATTCCACCCTTCTCTCCTTTTTTAATTTCAAGCAGGTCGATAGCCCTTAGTATGTCCTTGCCTAAAAGCAGCTTACTGGGTAGAACAGACAGGTGCTTTTCTAAGAACAGGAGCTCATCTTACCTTGTCAAAGTTGAAGTGCTCTGAGGATGTGTTAGGTGACCTGAGGTGAGAAGCCATGGGAAGTCAGGGGAATGCCTTTGCAGATAAAACAAGAGAAAGGAGACGTGTCTTTGAGCCTGGAAGGGGGAAAGTCAGCCAGCCACTGACAAGCCAAGTTCAGTGCTACTCATAGGTCCCACCCCAAAAGGGTGGCAGGATTTGGAAGAGGAAACCCACCTTATACACTGAAAGACATAAGGCCTGGAGCAAAGTTTCTCCAGCTTTGAGTGGAGCACAAAAGCAGAGAGACTGCAGGGCTTTAAGAGAACTCAAGGCCTAGATAATGAGGATGTCAGTGGCAGCCATGATTAATTTGTGACCAGGTATGATTTGAACCCTCTGTGTTGCCCAGGGAGGAGAGGCCCCTCCAGTGACTGAGGTCGGCCTTCCTGCTGTGCTGGCTGGTCGACTGGGCACTGAGAGTCTGACTTCAATCACAATAAAACATAGTATAGGGATGAGATCATCTTGTACCCTGAAGTGTTCATTCAGATGGACCAGCAGCCACAGCTGGCTGTCAAACACCAATATGCGGGAACATTTCAGTCAAGCACTGCAGCATAAAAGGGCCTGGTACCCCCAGTACATCTGTAAAGTCCAACATCTTCATCTGAGGCCACGGGACTAGCTGTCAATATGAATAGGGAAGCCAATAGCCAAAATACAGCCTTAAAAAAAATCACTTCCTTAACCTTAGGAAATATATCCCACATCATCCATCTGGAATGTCTAAAGCCAAACTCACCAATCAATGTCAAAACCAGAATGAGAGGAAACTTTTTGAAGAAGTAGCCTCCCTCCCATCCTCTCACGTCACAGGTGAAAAACGGCTGGCTTTGTTTTCTTTGCTTGTGAAGGGAAAAAAAAAAAAAAAAAATCAAGGCAGATCATGAAGTTTAGACTCAAGTATCCTTATTTCCAGATTCCTTGATACTTCCCAAGTTGACCCATCAAACTGAGTTACGACCCCATTAAAACGTCACACTCAATATTTTTTGCCTAATCCCCTAATACTCCAATCCCTAGCTGTCAGCAGACAGTAAGGAAAGTTCCCCATTCAAAGGATTTGGTCTAGGTTTGTTTTGGCCAGGGATGGAAAGAAGAAAAGAGAAGAGACCCAGAATGAACACAAATCCCCGGCAATGGGGGATCTCAAGCCTCGTTAATTCAGGCACTCTCTGCAGCAGCACTTCAGGTAGCCAGCATGGCAGGCCCAGCAAAGTGCCTTTTTTTTTTTTTTTTTTTTTAATTTATTTATTTTTATTAATATTAAATCATAGCCATTTTGAAGGAGAGCAGTGACAGACTGAAGGAGTCCCCCTCAGGCACTGAGCAAGGAAGAGACACCTATTAACCCTTCAGCCGAGGAGGCTCATTCCTGGGGAGAGGAGGAGCTCGACCCAGCAGAGCCTGCCCAAAGACAGTCATGGAATGCAAATATTTAGAGACTGCGCGGTTGTTTAGCTCCCATCAGAGCATTGAACACACAAGCTGCATCCCTGAACCAAGAGGAAGGAGTCCTACCTCTGACATTCTCAGACATGCAGGGATAAAAGCAAAGAATGTGTCGGATGAGGGTCTTTGGGACCCATTTTGTGTTTATAAACCTCGGGCAACAGGCATTGTTTTCTGGCTGCAGACACCTTCTTAATGGAGGCGTGTGAGTGGCTTTGTGCAAGAGGAGTTGTCTGGGTCCTGGTCACTCTCAGCGTGGCTTTCCTTGGGATGGAATTTAAGGAGGAGCAAGAGAAGGGAAAGATCAGAAATTTTCCACTTGGTGTTCTGGCCTCCTATTCACTGCACAACTCTACAAGCACAGGACAGGCTTTGGCCCTCTGCATGTCCAGAAAAGGGCCTGGTATATGTGAGCTGGGTGTCTGCCAAACTCCACACAGCACGGGGCACAGGATAGGGTTAGTATAGATGCCAGATTGCAGCCTCTGTGGGAAAAGGTAGCTGCCCTCTTTAAGGCCACCTACTTTCCTCTGAGTACTGTGATTTTTTTTTAAAGGAAAAAAAGAATTTTAAGACTCCAAATGATTAAGAATTTACTAAAGAACCAAATAAGATCAAGGTATAGCTAAAAGTGACAGCAATTAATAACACAGCTAGCCAATTCTCTAAAGTTACAAGGAGATTCTGGTTAAAGTGGAATGGGGAAGAAATTGGAAAATCAATCAGAAGCCTTGAGTAAAAATCTTGAACTTGTACCAATTTGCACCTCGGGCCAGGAGCTCGCCTCTTTGCTTTGCTCCTAAGTACAAAGGAGAGAAAACGAAAGCAGAGGAAATTACTACTGGAACACCTGACCACACCATGCTGGACAACATCACAAGCTTGTGGCTAGAGGAACCGTGACCCTCCCCAAAGTGACAAGGATGAAATATTAAGTGTTGAAACTAAATGAAATCCATTTATGAGCTCACTGACAAGGTTCAGGGCGGGTAATTGTCATACACAGAATTGTAATAAACACTCTGGCAATGAGACCTCTGTGTCCTGCCTTGCCTGTTCTCACTCCCCTGAGGTCTCTGACAGTGATGCTCTCCGGTAACTCATTGTCCCTCCACTGAGGTCCCATGGGCACTATGAACCATGTAATCATAAAATTCAAGAGGTTTAGATCATTGAGAAGCAGTGTCCTGGGCACAATGTGACTATGCCACACTGCTTTATTAAAAAAAAAAAAAAAAAAAAAAAGTCTTAGAACTGACAACCAAGGAATTATCTGACTTTATAGAATGACTTACATTTGACTAAAGCACAGTTCAAAGTGTGGTCCTGGGACAACACCATCAGCATCGCCTGGGAAATGGGTAGAAATGCAGACTACCAGGCCCTGCCAGAGATGCACTGACTCAGACACTCTGGGGACGGGCCCAGAAATCTCTGCTGTTAACAACAAGTCTGACAGGTGAACCTGACGCAGGCTGGAGTTTGAGAGCCCAGGGCAAGAATTGAGGCTGATCACTTAAAGAATATAAGATAACTTCACATCTCAGAAAGGGCAGCCTTCCCAGTAGGAGGTCGCCGTAGTCGTTCCTGCCTGTTCCCTTTGAAATTGTCTTCAGAGACTAGGACCAGAGTGGATCTTGTTTGTTTGTGTGTTTCCTCATGTGGATGGTTTTTTATATAAAGCCAAATCACACAGTTTGACGTCTAAATGACTTTTGTTGGATTTTCAAACTCAGATTCAGACTCGTGGGACAAAGGTTTCTGTATTCGGGGTGTTCAATAGAATGTTAATTGGGGTGATTGTGTGCAGGCCTATTTACTGTCACTTTGAGCTCCTGTTAGACCCTGTGTTTTCTTGGTGTTTATTAATTATAGCACCCATCTGGAACAGTCTGAGAATGTGGCTCCTCTAGGTAGGAATGGGGCCCAATTATAAAATAACAAAGGATAACCTGATATACTCCAGTAGACACCAGGTTGTGGGTCAGAGGCCAGATGGCACCAAGAAAATAGATAAGCAAAGTTTCTGGGGCTGCTCAGCTTGCACGATTTGGAGTCTAAGGGTGTATCTGACCGTGATGGGCCATGAAGCAGTTGCCGATTCTGACAGAGATAGAGCAGGGACATGTGGACAAAATATCACATCAAGTTTATGGAGTTGTTTGGGACACAGGACGTTAAACAGGCTAATACAGCAGAATTCCTCTCCATTTTCCATTTATTATGGCTGTCAACACCCAGTTTCTCCAATTGGCCAGCACAGTGTTTCCCAACGAGATGTACCTCGTGCATAACTGAGGTTTGGGAAATCCTGAGAGATTGTAATGGCCCAAAGCATCTCCATGTTGAGGGAGTCAGACAGTGACTGGAGTTAAATCCAACTCAGGGAGAGATGTTTACACAAAGCTCCTAGAAAGCAGTAACTGGCATGTTTTTTAAAAACTCCCTCGGGTGGTTACTCCACACCCCATTTCGGGAGCAGCCACAATATCAAGAAGGGTGATAATGACCAGAAACCTTGACTAGTTTCTTGCTAGTCTAATATTTACACCTTCACCAAAACTTTCAACAAGATAGACTGAAGCAGCAACTTCATCCAAATGTTATACATCTCATGGGCCTACCTCCCCTTGGGGGGATATTGGGAGTAAATGTTACTATCAATTACTTGGAGAAATAGAACAACAAAAAAAGGGAACAATCAAAGAGCTATTGTACTAAAACCCTATCATATCACACCTTAAGGACCCTCAGCAAGGATTAGGAAGGGTAGTGAATTCAAATTGGTTCGGCCCATGTAAATAATCAGATACTGTGTTGGTCAGAAAGTCATCTGGCTCTATTAACAGCAAACTAACAGTAGCTTAAACGCGTGAAGACCAACTTGTCTCGCATGAGAAGTCTACAGAGAGCCAGGTGCTGTGCTGGCTCATGCCTGTATTCATAGCACTCTGGGAGTCAAGGCAGGTGCATTGAACTCAGGAGTTCAAGACTAGCCTGAGCAATAGTGAGACCTGGTCTCTACTAAACATAGAAAAACTGAGGCAAGATGATCACTTGGGCCCAAGAGTTTGAGGTCGCTGTGAGCTATGACATCATGGAGCTCAAGTCAGGGTGCTAGAGTGAGACTCTCTCTCTCTCTCTCAAAAAAAAAAAAAAAAAAAGTCTACAGAGAAGCAGTTTGGGTTGGAAAGATGCCTTCAAAGCTCCAGGGTTTTTTCTCTGTTTGGTCTGCCATCCTTGCTTGTCCCTTTTGGCTTCCCCGTAGCAACAGAGCTCTACCTCCACCACTGCATTCATATGCAAAAGAAGAGCAAACCACTCTTTGTTAGTCATTGGCAGAAATATCCCTGCAAGGCCATATGTGGCTGTTAGGGAAACTAGAAAATTTTAGCTTTTGAAACCTCTGAAGGAAAGGAGGGTGTTGGGTCACCTAATAGAGTTATATTTTTACAAACAACATAATAAATAGCAGACCTCTCAACTAATATGTCCTGATATGTTTCAGCAGACATTGTCAAGGGCCCACTCCAGTTACAGGTCTACATGATGCCACATGATAGAAACTACAGTAACACCAAGTGTGTGAGCAGAGCTTTTTGTTTTTCTGGAGGGGTGAAGGTGGTCTTTGCAGGCAAGACCAGTGCCTCTCACACATACCGGTGAAACACCTTGAGTTTTGTTAAAATGTAGATGCTAAATGGGGTAAGGGCTGAGAATCTGCATCTGTAACAGGCTCTAAGGCAGTATTTTTCTACTTTTTTTTATCTCAGGGTACACTTGAAGCTGTAGTTAAACTGCCACATACACTTAAATTATGTTGATCATAAAAAGAGTTAAAAAAAGAATGTACTTACTGTACTTGGAACTTCTTTCAAAAATAGTTTACTTAATGATCTTTCAAAATGTTCACAGCACACCCAAGATCCTCTCATGGCACACCAGTACTCCGAGGCACAACGGCTGAAAATCACTGTGAGATCCTGGGCTCAGGAGTGTTCCCTGAATAGTAAGGGCTTAGTGGGTATTTAAACAGGGCCCAAAGCATGAGCTGGAATTTGCTTCGTGGAGAAGGGGAGGAGGACACCTGAGGCTGAGGGAGCAGCATGACTGGGCCTTGGGATGATCAACCAATTGTGTGAACTCTGACCTACAAGAAACTATGTCAGAGGGATGTTGTGACTTTAGATGATTTGAGGAAACTAGAAGAACTGTCACAACAGCATGATACCAGGGACAGCTGTCTGGGGAGAACACACTGCCATGACCCCACAGGTGGTTAGTTGGCAGCACCGTACTAAATGAGCAGGGCCTTCCTGGGCACATGTAGAAACTAGCAAGGAGTCTGATCTTCCGGAGCATAGGGCAGGAGAGGAGGGGTGCTCCTGGAAAGTTAGGTGGGTGTAGCCATGCTGAAGCCTACCTTACCCCATGGGCAACGGAGAACTATTGACATCCATGAATGAGGGAAGGACATAATCTCTCTCAGGCTATAGGAGGACAACTTTGTGGATGGATGTGGGAGAAGGGTAGTGGCTAAACTGGAGTTAGTGAGGCCAGGTAAGAGAAGATGAGAGCCTGAATGAAAGCAGAGGTGATAGGAAGGGACAGAATGAGCAAGACTCAATAGTTATGAACCTACTTAAAAGGTTGTCTCACCTGGCAGAGGAATTGTAAGCTATACGGTAGCAAGAAAAAGAGGTGAGGATGACTGTAAGATCAGGGGAACAGTTTTGATGAGGTTGGTGTGTTTTTGGTTTTTTTAAATTTACATTTGAAGTCCCTCCCTTGTTCACAGGCTCTCCGCACCCATTGGCCTTCTTCTTGGCCCCTTTATAGATCTGTGACAACTGCCAAAGTCTGAAGCTTTTGAGCTTGAGTGCAAGAGTTCCGGCTTGGCCAAAAGGCTGGATAATAGTGCCTCTAAATGACAGAGTGAATACAGGAGGGGATCAAGTCTGCAGGAAGAAGATAATTCAGGAAAGAGTTTACCAATAAAGAAAAGAAAGTGGTTTGGCATTCATGGGTCGAGGACTAGCATAGACCTTGATTTATCTTTTCTGTGACCTTGAGCCAGTTCCCTTCGTCTTCCAGTAGCTATAAAGCAGAAGAAAACATCCACCACCCTGTGAAAAACTCCCCAAAGCCACGAGGCTCATAATATTGATCCTGGCCCAGTACACATTAATCAGTGTCGTCTCTTCCTCTTCATAGTCAACTTTATGAGCCCTTGTTTCTCTGGCACCCAGCTTGCTAGACTGAGAAAGTATCTGCTGATAACCCGTACTCCCACTGCTTCCCCCCAGCAGGGCTGCCCCGTGAAATCAAAACAGATGGGAGACAAAAGTCAAGTCTGGGTGGATCATGTTTCTCGGGGACCCACCATCCAATTCTCAGTATGCAAGAATTTTTAGAAACAGTCTAATGTTTATTTTCATGGTTGCACTAAAGACCTCTGGAAATACCATAGATAACCACAGCACCAATAACTATTTAATTTATTACATTTGCACATGCAGATGGAAAGAAACCAATCTTGGCCTAAAGACAACTATAAACAAATGTAAATTACAAATCAGACAGTCAAATTAGAAATTGAAGAAGAAACAACTCAAAATCCACCCAGTGTTTTTTTCCATTTACATGTAGCATTAAGTTATCAAACCCTTTTATATTTTAGTTCTACTAATCTGATGTCCCTCTTCAGTAAATGAGTTTTTCTTTCTTCTCCTTATGCATTCAATTAAAAAAATCAGACACTGGGGCTTGGCCCAGGGAATTTGCACAGATCAAATAAGGCTCTGCAGTGGTTCTCAACCTTCCTAATGCCGCAATATATTTTCATTGTTACAAAGGGGTCGTGACCCACAGGTTGGTGACTGCTGGCCTAGATAAATCACAGATTAATCCTATGCCTTGTGCAAAGTTTAGGTCTAAAACTTTTAATGGATGCATTCAGCCTACTAAATATCTCAAAGCCCTTCTTTTAAGAAAAGCAGTTTATTCTTTTTGATGAGGATATGTGAATAAACTATAGCTGAAGGTAGAAAGGTATGTCTTTTTGGCATGATCCTGCCTTTCAGTCTCTGTTTATCCATTCGTTTAATCCATTCATTTCCTCAAGCTGAAACATCTGGATTTGATCAAATGCATATGTATAAGTAACTACACTCGAAGCCAACAGGTGATATTTTTCTTCCAAGTGGCACAGCTATAGTTTCCCTCCACCTGCAAATGAACAGTCCCTGTAGGTCTAGCTGAACTCATAGACCTCTATTTGAAATCAGAACAGTGAAACGAGTTCCTATCCCACTTCTTGACACCCTAAACCTGGTCCACATCACTATCTGCTTTCACTCAGACAAATGTAAAAACTAATTTGTGTCCTTAGAGTCTCTCTTGCCCCCTCCAGCTCATTCTCTACGCTATAAGCAAAGTGGCCTTTTGAAAGCACAATCTAATTACATTAACTCAGTGCTTACAACTTTCTGTGGATCTTGGAGTAAATAACAGAACCTGTAACATGATCTGACACCCAACGAGATCTACCTACCCTACATGTCCACACTCGGCTTATTCCCTGCTTCTCTTTCCCATGCTCATTCCTCTCATATCATGGCTCCATATAGCTCTCTTTGAAGCACTTATCACAAGCATAATTTTAGTTAAGATTATATACTCGACCCTCATTTGATAATAAACAGCAAGAGAGTGGAGATTAGGTCTGCTTTGGCTCATAATTATATTCTTAATGGCTAGCTAAAGCCTTGCATACAAAAGGCATTCAATATATAGTAGAACCTCCAAAGATGACCACCTCCCCATTGACCACCTCCTTAAGTTGACCTAATTTTCACCACATATATGTATCAGTATATTAGGCCCAGTTACTTACATTGACCACCTCAATATGTGGACCAGTTTGTTACAGTGCCTTGGGTGGTCAACTTATAGAGGTTCTACTGTGTACATAGTCTTCATTGCATGAATTAAGGAATACGTGAATAAATGGTCAATTGTTTTCTCAATCACCAGGTCCTGTTTTTATTTATTTACTTATTTATTGAGACAGAGTTTCAAGCCATTGCCCTGGGCAGAGTGCTGTGGTGTCACAGCTCACAGCAACTTCCAACTCTGGGGCTTAAGAGATTCTCTTGCCTCAGCCTCCCAAGTAGCTGGGACTACAGGAGCCCACCACACACTTGGCTATGTTTTGGTTGTAGTTGTCATTGTTATTTGGTGGGCTTGGGCTGGATTTGAACTCGCCAACTCTGGTGTATGTGGCTGGTGCCCTAGCCACTTGAGCTACAGGCGCTGAGCCCAGGTACTGATTTTAATAGTCAGAAAACTTATTTGATGGATGAAAACTCTGTCAATTAGGTTCAACTCTACCATAAATACTGTAGTTAACATTCAATAAATGTTGAAGATAATAAATATTACCTTCTAAATATCAACTTGATGATAAGTTATCAAGGTGGTATGTGAAAGAATTTGCATTTCTACCTTTCCAGAATAATGGAGAGAGAGAAGAAACACAGTAATAGTCTACTGCCTCAGAAATTCTCTGTGATTGTCTACTTTTACCAGATGTTAAATGAATCTTTGTCTCCCTAGGAAAATACTGGGTGTTTTGTTTGTAGAAATAATGAATTTTGTGGGGGTTTTTTAAATTTGGTCAGTCATTTTACAACTGTAGGAAACATTTTCTTCTTGCTTCAATTTCATTTATGCATTGGCCCACTTTTCTTTTTTTTTTTTTTTTATTAAATCATAGCTGTGTACATTGATATGATCATGGGGCATCATACACTAGTTTCACAGACTGGTTGACACGTTTATATCACACTGGTTAACATAGCCTTCCTGGCAATTTCACAAATTATTGTGTTAAGACATTT
>CAUYPK010067411.1:0-29268 GCA_963574355.1 Loris lydekkerianus | reverse complement strand
TTTGTCAATTTTGGAGAGATCCTCCAATAAGAAGCTGAGCAAAGAAATTTTAGATTTAAACTTAACCATTCAACATTTGGATGTAATAGATGTCTACAGAACATTGCATCCCAAAAAAACTGAATACACATTCTTTTCATCAGCCCACGGAAGTTACTCCAAAATCAATCACATCTTAGGTCACAAGTCTAACCTCAGTAAATTTAAAGGAATAGAAATTATTCCTTGCATCTTCTCGGACCACCATGGAATAAAAGTTGAACTCAGTAACAAAAGGAATCTGCATATTTATACAAAACATGCAAGTTAAATAACATTATGCTGAATAATAGGTGGGTCATAGATTAGATTAAAAAGAAAATTACCGAATTTTTGGAACAACGAAAATAAAGATACGAATTATCAAAACCTCTGGGATACCATAAAGGCAGTCCGAAGAGGGAAATTTATAGCACTGCAAGCCTTCCTCAAGAGAATGGAAAGAGAGGAAGTTCACTTAATGGTACATCTGAAGCAACTGACAGAGGAAGAACATTCCAACCCCAAACCCATTAGAAGAAAAGAAATAACCAAAATCAGAGCAGAATTAAATAAAATTGAAAACAAAATGATTATACAACAGATCAATAAATCAAAAAGTTGGTTTTTTGAAAAGGTCAATAAAATAGATAAACCTTTGGCTAAACTAACCAGGAAAAAATGAGTAAAATTTCTAATTTCATCAATCAGAAAAGACAGAAACGAAATAACAACAGACTCCTCAGAAATTCAACAAATCCTCAATAAATATTACAAGAAACTTTATTCTCAGAAATATGAAAATCAGAAGGAAATTAACTAATACTTGGAAGCACACCACTTTCCAAGACTTAACCCGAATCAAGTGGAAATGTTGAACAGACCTATATTAAATTCTGAAATAGCATCAACCATACAAAATCTCCCTAAAAAGAAGAGCCTGGGACCAGATGGCTTCACATCAGAATTTTACCAAACCTTTAAAGAGGAACTAGTACCCTATATTACTCAACCTGTTCCAAAATATAGAAGAAGGAAGACAACCCAGCACATTCTATGAAGAAAACATTACCCTGATCCCCAAACCAGGAAAAGACCGAACAAGAAAAGAAAATTATAGATCAATATCACTAATGAATATTGATGCAAAAATATTCAACAAGATCCTAACAAACAGAATCCAGCAACACATCAAACAATTATACACCATGACCAAGCTGGTTTTATCCCAGGGTCTCAAGGCTGATTCAATATACATAAATCTATAAGTATAATTCAGCACATAAACAAATTAAAAAATAAAGACCATATGATTCTCTCAATTGATGCAGAAAAATCTTTATATAATATCCAGCTTCCTTTCATAATCAAAACACTTAAGAAAATTGGTATAGAAGGGACATTTCTGAAACTAATAGAGGCCATCTACAGCAAACCCACAGCCAATATCGCATTGAATGGAGTTAAATTGAAATCATTTCCTCTCAGATCAGGAACCAGACAAGGCTGCCCATTGTCTCCACTGCTCTTTAACATTGTAATGGAAGTTTTAGCCATCAAAATTAGGGAAGAAAAGGTGATCAAGGGTATCCATATAGGGTTAGAGGAGGTCAAACTTTCACAGTTCGCAGATGATATGATTATATATCTGGAAAACATCAGGGATTCTACTACAAAACTCTTAGAAGTGATCAAGGAATAACGCAGCATCTCAGGTTACAAAATCAACATTCATAAATCGGTAGCCTTTACATATACCAACAATAGTCAAGCTGAAAAAACAGTCAAGGACTCTATTCCGTTCATAGTAGTGCCAAAGAAGATTAAATATTTGGGAGTTTATCTAACAAAGGACCTGAAAGATCTCTATAAAGAGAACTATGAAACTCTAAGAAAAGAAATAGCTAAAGGCTCAGTGCCTGTGACTCAAGTGGCTATGGCGCCAGCCACATAAACCTGAGCTGGCAGGTTAGAATCCAGCCCAGGCCTGCCAAACAACGACAGCTGCAACCAAAAAATAGCTGGGCATTGTGGCGGGCACCTGTAATCCCAGCTACTTGGGAAGCTGAGGCAGGAAAATCGCTTGAGTCCAGGAGCTGAAGGTTGCTTTGAGCTGTGAGGCCACGGCACTCTTCCCAGGGTGACAGCTTGAGGCTCTGTCTCGAAAATTAAAAAATTAAAAAAATGAAAATTAATAGCTTAAAATGTTAACAAATGGAAAAACAAATCATGCTCATGGCTGGGAAGAATCAACATTGTTAAAATGTCCATACAACACAAAGCAATATACAATTTTAATACAATCCCTATTAAAGCCATGCTGTCATATTTTAAAGATTTTTAAAAAATAATACTTCATTTTATATGGAATCAGGAAAAAACCTCGAATACCCAAGACATTACTCAGAAATAAAAACAAAGCAGGAGGAATCACAAATACTATAAATCGATAGTGATCAGAACAGCATTGTACTGGCACAAAAACAGAGAGATAGATGTATGGAACAGAATAGAGAACCAAAAGATGAACCCAGCTTCTTAAGGTTATTTGATCTTTGACAAGCCAATTAAAAACATTCAGTGGGGAAAAGATTCACTATTTAACAAACGGTGCTGGGTGAACTGGCTGGCGACCTGTAGAAGACTGAAACTGGACCCACATCTTTCAGCATTAACTAAGATAGACTTTCATTGGATTAAAGATTTAAACTTAAGACATGAAACTATAAAATTACTAGAAAAAAGTGCAAGGAAAACTCTTGAAAAAATTGGCCTGGGCGAGTATTTTATGAAGAGGACCCCCGAGGCAATTGAAGCATCACCAAAAATACACTACTGGGACCTGATCGAACTAAAAAGCTTCTGCACAGCCAAGATCACAGTAAGTAAAGCAAGCAGACAGTCCTCAGAATCAGAGAAGATATTTGCAAGTTATGTCTCAGACAAAGGTTTAATAACCAGAATCCACAGAGAATTCAAATGCATTAGCAAGAAAAGAACAAGGGATCCCATCTCAGGGTGGGCAAGGGACTTAAAGGGAAACTTCTCGGAAGAAGACAGGAGCACGGCCTACAGACATATAAAAAAATGCTCATCATCCTTAATCATCAGAGAAATTCTAATCAAAACTACTTTGAGATATCATCTAACTCCAGTAAGATTAGCCCATATCACAAAACCAGAGATGATGGCATGGATGTGGAGAAAAAGAAACACTTCTACACTGCCGGTGGGAATGCAAACTAATACATTCCTTTTGGAAAGGTGTTTGGAGAACACTTAGAGATCTAAAAATAGATCTGCCACTGGATCCTACAATTCCTCTACTAGGTATATACCCAGAAGACCAAAAATCACACTATAACAAAGATAATTTACCAGAATGTTTATTGCAGCACAATTCATAATTGCTAATTCATGAAAGAAGCTCAAGTGCCCATCCATCCATGAATGGATTAATAAATTGTGGTATATGTAGAACATGGAATGGAGACTTCACTTCTTTCATGTTTACATGGATGGAGCTAGAACATAGTCTTCTTAGTAAAGTATCTCAAGAATGGAAGAAAAGATATTCAATGTACTCAGCCCTACTATGAAACTAATTTCATATGAAAGCTATAACCCAATTATAACCTAAGAATATGGGGAAAGTGGAAAGGGAGTGGAGGAGGATGGGCAGAGGGAGGGTAATTGGTGGGACCACACCTACAGTGCATCTTACAAGGGTAAATGTGAAACTCACTAAATGTAGAATATAAATGTCTTAAAACAATAATTAAGAAAATGCCAGGAAGTCTATGTTAACCAGTGTGATCAAAATATGTCAAATGATATATAAAACAAGTGTATGGTGCCCCATGATTCCATTAATGTACACAGCTATGATTTAATAGTAAATAAATTTTAAAAAAAGATTTGTAGGGATAACACATTATTATATTTACATGTGCAAATTTACAATATTTAATTCCAGTTTCTAATTTCTAGTTAGATTTAATGAGTCATCTGTGTCATTAGAAAGAACTAAAGGTTATACCAATTAACATAGGTTTACAATGACTATGTATATAATACATACGGTTTTTACACATAATTAATAAACCTAAGTACACACATATAAATGACTTTTCTAAAGGAAAGTAATAAACTAAATCTAATATTTAAAAAAATTAAATAAAAATGATGGAGACTTTATATCTTTTATATTAACCCGGATTGAGCAGGAACACATTATTCTTAGTAAAGCATCACAAGAATGGAAAGGCAAGAAGCCAATGTAGTCAATTTTAATATGAAAGCAGTAGATATTCTAATACAACGTGGGGATAGGGGAATAAAGGAGTGGGGAGAGGGGAGGAAGGAGAGGGTGGGCGTGTCATGACGTATGACGCACCTCTTGCGGGTGGGACACAATTAGAAGAGGGACTTTATCTAACAAATGTAATCAGTGTAACCTAATTCTTTGTACCCTCAGTGAATCACAAATAATAAAAAAGAAAAAGAATACTTGTCAAACTACACTTGCATTAAATAATGTATCAAGAATAAATACCAGGGCTGTCCACACATATCCATCCATATAATAAGAAAAATACGAAAAATGACTGGATATTTTCCAGACAGCCCCCATACAGCAATTGTTTTATAGTAGAAAAAAACAAAACTAACAAAAAATTCTTCACCACAACTAAAGCATCCCTGTGCAAAAGGACAGACACGAGGTGTCAATTAACACTTCCTGTTTGTCATCTGTCCTATCACCTGTGGAGCTTTCGGTAAGTATTTCTCCAAGTGTCTATGTCCACCAACATATAAAAGGATGATGTTACTGTCTATTTATGAGAGGAAGAATAAATGGAAGCATTTGCCATGTCAATAAATGTTATTCCCTTTCTTTCTCCCACATCTTGATTTAATGAAAAAATACTCCCACCAATTAACAATTTCCAAAACAACTTAAAAATATGTTCTTCCTGTTATTATTTAGCATATGGCTATCAAAATGTGTCTAAACATTTTTTCTAAAGACATGGATTACGTACAAATGCAATTAACTTTCACTGTAAATTTAGGAAAATATTCAACTATACTATTCTAAGCAAAAATATCAACTGATAAGTTAAATGGAATCTTGTCTTATTTATATTTGTACACTAAAAATCTCTAGCTTTTCTTTGGTATGAGGGTACTTAGGAATGCATTCTACTGCATCTTTTAGAAAACTGGGAAAAGTTTCCCATGTTCTCATCCATATTTTTCCTCTCCATTATACATTGCCAAAGAAATAACTCTCCAAGTCTTAACCCAGCTGAGGAGTCTGCAGAGACAATCCAGAAGATATTTATCCTAAACATTAAGTGAAGTTCTCCCATTGCTACTCCTGTGGCTAGGAATGGATAGAAAAATATAAATCAATGCCTTTGTTTTCTAGGATTTAGCCTCAGAAAAATAGCAAGATAATGCAAAACAAACAAAAACCTTTACTTAAATGTAGAGAAGAACAAGAAAAACACAAAGTCTTTTTTCCACAGTATAAGTCTTATATTTAACACAAGTCTAACAAATTTAAGGAAGAACCAACAAATCCCCAATATGTTTTTGAAAATCTAAATCTGTGAGAATAAGCAAAACTACTAAAAGCTGGTGATTGCTGTGTTAGGTCTATGTCTCCTGTATATAAAAAATTTATAATAGGGCAGGGCCTGTGCCTCAAAGGAGTAGGGCACCAGCCCCATATGCTGGAGGTGGCGGGTTCAAACCCAGCCCCAGCCAAAAACTGCAAAAAAAAAAATGATAATAATAATTAATAATAAAGGGCACAGTGATAAGATTATATTTATATGAACTTGCTGAATGTGTTAACTGGTTATTGATACATTCATAAATCACCAATTACTTCAATTTTATTTAATGTTGTTCTCAAAATAAACTGAAGTGTAGTTAAACTGTCAATAATGTGAAAGTTTATGTTGTCACAGTCAATTATCAAAGAAAAATTTATTTAATCAAAGGATCATACTGAGTTTTGAAAATGGAATCTTAAAAAGCATTTGTGCAAGACTTTCGAAGTAGCAGATAATAATACAAGTAAGAGAAAAATAACAACAACTGCAGATCAGTGAGAATTGTTTTAAAAGTTAAGTTTTTTTATTTACTTTCTGGAGATCAAGACACAGATTGGAGAATAAAATTCACCATTACCTCAGTTTTTCATCATACAGTACAGAATTTTCTTAGGGGCAGTGTGATAAAAGTAGTAAAAAGATAGTTTTTTAAAGTCCCAACCCATTCACCACTTAAACCTTTTCTAAAGTTAGAGGAAAATAGTTGAAATATTTTTCTGAAATTCCTTCTTATTAAACAATGCCATACATTAGCTTTTTTGAGGACTTGAAATGTAGTTTTATTTGATTGGAGGCACTGCATAATTCATCGCTGACAGAATCAGTAAATAGGAAACCAAGCATGACCACTTTCCAGGGTGGAAAGCTTTCAAAAAGGCAACAGATACTTTTTACTGGCATTTTCATATAATTATTACTGGCTTCTTAAAATAAATTTTATTTAACAAATAGTCATCCCAATATTAAAAGTAATACATCTGTTTTATTATAGAATATGAAAGAGTATTTTTATAAGTGTGTGTTTGGAACTTTCCCCTTTTTATACATAATACCACCACAGTGTAGATAGGTGATCACGTGATGAGTGATTGCTTATGGATGTGAAAAAATAAGTTTTAAAAGGGTGGCACCTGTGGCTCAAAGGAGTAGAGCGCCAGCCCCATAAAGTTGGTGGGTTCAAACCCAGCCCCTGCCAAAAACTTCAAAAAAGAATAAACAACTTTTAAAAATTATTGTTTATCTCTAATGATAAAAATGTATTCATTAAAATATTCTTGAACAGACTATAAACTCAAGACAGAATTTCAATTAGGATTTATATCAGGATTGAGAAAGAAAATGCAAAATTAATTCAGTAATCCAAGATTTTTAACAAACCCATATTTTACTATATCTTAGAAAAGTTCTATGAAATTTAACAGGTTGTTTTAAGTTTATGATGATTTTAGTCATAATTTTTTCAGACAGTAAAACATTTGAGGTCAGTTAATGACCCGATCACCAATTTAATGTATGTGTCTTCTTTCCCTCACTGCCTCTCCTTCGCTTGGAAACTCTGTCTCCCTATAAATTAAAAACTTTTTTTTACTCTTCTTCTGAGTAAGCAGTTAAAAAAAACACACCATTAAGTTGAATGGAATCTCAAAGGGTTGCTTGGTCAAAGGGAGAAAATGTTTTTCCATGAGAAACCAGTAGGCGGTGCTAACTCTAGGATGCAATCTTCAACAATTTGAAACCAAGAAACTCAGAACAGGTGGCCAGTTTAGAGTTGCAGAATTCCCGGTATGATTCATGGAGAAGGAAATTTGAAAGTAACAGGAGGAAATTTAATAAATTTACATAGCATAATGAAAAGAATATTAAATAAATTAAAACGTAAGATTTAGATTAAAGGTTCTCAGAAAGATCTTTATTTACAGAATTTCTGTCTCCACAATAAAATCATGTAAGTTTCTTTTTGGTCCCATTATGGCTTCAGTTTTTGTTTGTAAATATCATAGAGTATAGCTAGTGCTTTGCTCAATCTTAAAACAAAATACCCAACCTTAGGGCAGCAACTACCTCTTTTAATGAAAATTCAGGTTTAGTCACTCACATTATTTCTTTCTTGTCTGCTGTCTTTTAAAAGAACTAAATGACTTACAATAATACCTATAAAAATACACAAATGTACTGTCTCGTTTCTTAAAGCATTTCTCCATATATATATTATTATGATTAAAATGATTTTAAAGATCATAGAATATTATAAATGGCTTTTGAAAAATGTTTTATGTTAGCTATTCAAACTATATGAAAAACTACATGTTAGCAATGTGCTCAATGCAGAAAAATATGAAAAATCCAAATTTAGGATTTAGTGACATAACATTGGCTTCAAATCTTAGAACTATGCACTTACATATATCAAGTTTGGTGTCTGCAAACAGTAACACAAACTATCTTCCTTATATAAATGTAACATGACTTCACTCACAGAGAAAAGTTGCCCTAAGACAAAAATAACTCACATTCAATGCAGTGTCCCAAGACCTTTAAGATAAATGTGTACAATGTGAATAAAATATCTATAGCTTTCTAGATATTACTACAAATTTTAATCTTCTACAGATTAAACAACTGTTTGCCCTCCATATTCTTTCACTACAAAATATAAAAAGTAGCATAAAACTTTTCATTCCACAAACTTCAGTGAAATGTTTGCTTGAAAAAAGCCAGCATATATTATTAATCCCTTTGTTATGGGCCCATAGGTATGTTGGAGTTGGGTTTATTTCTGTGGTAATCCTGAAGAAAACTTAATCTGAGAAGTAAAAAATTATTTCATTTGTTTTATGCTTATCTAACAGAATTAAAAATATATGTACATGATAAATTTAAGGTTAAACTTTTTATTTAAGGGGAAAAGGTAAGAAAATAAAAGCTTCATCATCAAATAATTTAAACAACAGTCACTTTCCAGATTTAAAGATTTAAAATATGACTTTATGAAATTTATTTGGACAGAAAATTTTTCAGCAGATTCTTTCCGTATTTTAAAAACAGGAAAGGCTTTTTACTGCCAACTGGTACATCTCAGAAAGTAGTGCTAGATTATACTGAAAACATTCAACACTGAGTAATTCACTGCCACCAACCCAAGAAATCATCACCACTGTCATGAACACCTCACTCCCGCCTTGTATCCAGTTACCAGGGGAAAACCTTTGAATAAGTATCAAGTAATTAAGCAGAAGAGAACACTATTTCTTTGAAACTTAAATAAAAGGGTATTTTGAAGTTTAAGGATGTTGTTAATGCAAACTTACAATTTCCCCCTCGCCATTAAACCCAAGTGACCACCCTATAAGTAACTATTTCCTCATCCCCTGGAAGACGACATTAGCAAGCACTTAAAACCGATGCAACACAGTCGAGAAAGATCCTAACACAGCACCACCAAGAAAGCAAAGCCCTTTGGAAAGGCAAAAAGGCTGGGAAAGACCCACTGCGTCGTTTACTCAGGAGAGGGGGAGAGGGAGTTGAGCGTACTGGGGCTGGTGCCATCTTCAAGGCTCTGGAAATGTCTGGAGCTCTGGCCCCTGTGGCCTGAAGCCGACCCCTCTGTAAGATGTCCCAGCCTCTTTTCTCCACCATTTCCTGGTTGCTCTGCGGGACCGCCCCAGCGGGCCCGATGGCCACCAACACTGCCCTCGCCCCTCCGGCCTTGCAAGTGGCCCTCGGAGAACTTACAGGGCCCGCTGGCCACCGCGTCACCGGCTGGCAAAGCCGGAGAAGCAGACGCCGCCGGCCGGGGAGACAACCTGGGGGCAGCTGACCCGGGAGGTGAAGGAGGGGGACAGTTTGCACACATCCTAAACCGATCCTTAAGCAGGGAACGGACTTTTGTGTTCCCTGGCTCCCCACGCGCCTATCCCCACCGCGGGCTCGGACACTGCCCAGAGACGCGCGCGCGCAGAGACACACACACTCACACATTTCTTCGCCAGGACCAACGTTGCCATTGCACACCCGGGAAACGCCTCCAAGGGGACCAAGTACCTGCTCTCTTTGAGCTGCTCAGCTGTTCACTTCATCCTCCGTTGACAAGGAAACCAAACCGCACTTCATTTTTTTTTTTTTCTAGAAAAACCTTCCACTGCCATCATTTGAAAATTGATTTACCGGGAGGGGAGGGAGAGGAAGAAGGAATAATATAGATATAGATATCAGGATATCTATCATAAAATTATCTCGGTTTTTTAAAAAAGTCAAATGTACAAAAGTCATAGTTTATTTAAAGGAGGAAAAAAGTATTTTGCTTAAAAATGATCCCAGTAACCAGCTGCAAGAAAAGTTTCACGTTATCAATAGGTATCAAAAACAGGAGGAAAAAAAAACGAATTTGCTCTCACCGGCTTTCAAAAAGGGAACAAAAAATATAAAATAAATGTCTTCGCTCAGTGGTTTGCACCAGTATCGCAAGACCACAAACTTGTAAACACTGCCGTAAAAACCCACCTATACAAAAATGTTATCAGAAAAAAGAAGAGTATGCCAAAAAAAGAGTTAGAAACATGCTTTTTTTTTCTTATTTTTACAAAGGAAAAAAATAAGCACCAAACTTCATATCTTTTTCCATAAAACCAGTTGCATATTTTGCTGGACTTGGGAGACGCTCCCAGCGGGCACGGTCGCCACGGACTCCCAGACACAGCGCCTTGTCTACAGAACCATCGCATGCTAGAAAAACTTGGATTCAGGAAAAGGCTCAAAACCATGCTCCTCCAGCTTTCCCAGATACAAACAATAATCAAAGAAGTGGAAAAAAAGAGAAGAAAAAGAAAAAAACAAAAAAGAAAAAAAAAAAAAAAAAAGAATAGGACAAGAATGCCACTGAAAAGGTACTCACCGAGCGGGAGTAAAATGTTGGAATAAAAATGAGATTTAGTATAAAATACAGTATGGCGGTGGAAGAAGGAATGAAGCGCGTTTTTTTCTCTCAGTCTCTGCCTCTGGCACTGACACGTGACTCGGCGCCAGGCTGACTTGCAGGCAACCGGGAAGGACCGAGGCTGCAAGAGGGGAAGCCCGAGGAGCCCAACTCTGGCTGGCGAGGCGGCGGCGGCGGCGGCGGCGGGGATGGCGGGGAGCCCAGCGCCTGCGAGCGGCAGCACCAGGGGTGGCAGTAGCGGCAGCGGCAGCGGTAGCGGCAGCAGCAGCGGCAGCAGCAGCTCGCGGCCAGGCTGCCTCCGCTGTGAGCCCAGACAAGCAGGTGCCCCTCACGCTGAGGCTGAGCACACGCACACGCACACGCAAGACGGGCAGGGCGCCGGAGAGGGGGAGCCGCGCCGGGTTGGGCCCGAGGCGCGCAGCTGCCGCTGCCTCTGCCACTGCTGCCGCCGTGACTGCTGTTGTTCCTGCTGCTGCAACCGCCGTCGCCGCCTCCGATTGGGAGTGTGTTTTCTGGGGGCACCTCGGGGTGTAATGACCCAATGCCTGAGAGTGTTTTCTGGGGGCAGCTGGGGTGTTAATGACCCAATGCCTGAGAGGAGGTGCACAACTTGCTAGTCCGCTCAAAGTTGTTGCTCCGCACTTCCTATGCATTCGTCTATTTTTCATCTCAGGGTAGTTACCTGGGGAGAAGATCCCGTCCTCTTCTCTCTCGAAGTTTCACTATTCAAGCGCTGTTTGACTCATTTTGTTTTTAATTTTTTATTTCCCACTTCTCATGCTTCAGAAGCTGACCTTTCCTCTGCTGTTCCCTCCCCCTAGATCTGCATTTCTCCCTCGCGGTTCTCTGGGAACCTGGCTGGGCGCGATGCTGGGGGCGTTGTCACCGGCAAAGCCACAGTCAGTCTTTACTGCCATTGGAAAGCACAGCATCTCTTTTGCCGTCTTCAGGAAGAGGGAGGTTTGCAGTTGGAAAGACAAAACTAAATCTTTTATTTAGAGAACCCTGTCCCGGGTGTCTTTTTGCCGGTTGCAGAGGGGTAGGTGGGGGCGCGGGTATCTTTTAATTTACTCATTCGTGGACCAGGCATTGTTTTGTCTGTGTGTGCGCGGGCGCTTCCAAGATCGTCTGGAAGGCTCCATTCTACATGGGAGAGACTCCAGCCTGACTCTTGCTCAAGTTGTTGACTGAGGCTGGAAGTCAAACGAGAGGTCCAAGGGAAACAAGTGAGTCCATTGTGTCAGTGCTCAGTGGGAGGGAGCGAGCCCTTGGCGGTCGAGAGGGGGAGACCAGCACCGACAGAGAGGAGGTAGTGCAGCCCACTGGAGCCCAGGTGGCTCAGCAGAGGATTCTGAGGGTGAGGGTGAGAGAGGGATTCTCCACCCAGCATCTGGTTTAGGATGCCAATCGCCTGAACAAAGATTCCATCCGCCAATCGCTGGGTGCGTAGGGATTCTCCTATTGCTGCCTGTTGAAGAATCAGCTTTCTGGGCGCTGGAACGCGTCTATTTTTCTTCATCTTTGTACAATACTCACATCAGGACCATTTCCCTGTGCTGCTTTGAATCTGGGTTGTGTGGAATTAATTGGCATCTCTATGTTTGCGAAGGAACAATTAACACAGTTCTGCAGTTCACAGATTCCTGCCCCATCTTTATCTCAATGTTTCCAATATTGACGTTTAAGATAAAATGCGTCCATCAGAGATGATCAAACCTGGACGATTCTGATAATTAAGTATACATCCTTTACACAGAGCTGGAATAGCAAATATGTTTTTCAAACATTCTGGTTACAATTCATTGGCCAAATAAAGTTTTAATCCACAATTTAAATACAAGATTTCAAATAGCCATTAAAATATTATTAAATATTTATCTTGGTACCTTGCCAACTGTACACTCCTTAATTATACAGACTTTCCAGTGAGGACTCTTGATGAGAGATACTAACTAACAGAGATGAATACATCAAAATGGATGTGGTAGTTTTGGGAGTCTTGAGTTCTATTCAGAAATCACAGGATTTTAACCTAATACAGATCAAATATTGTGCTTTCATTGTAAAACATGTTGGACTTCATTTTTAATCAGTAAGATCCCTTCAAAAGTGATCTTTTTCTTCCATGCCTCATGAATTAATTTTATCTAGCATTTAAACCTTAGTTTACTAAATTCTCCAATTTTCCCTTCTATGTCAAAATACATTTCATTCTAAATATTTAAGGAAAAAATACTATTTTGATGCATATCTTATATTACAGTGGGACTCAAATGTGAAAAAAATTGACTTTAAAATTAGTTTTGAACCTTTCAACAAGGCTGGGTAAGGTCTAGGTTTTAAAGAGTTATTCAAGAAGAACTTTGAAAAACAAGCTGTTTAGAATTACACTGCAGTAATGGCTGTCAGCCAATCACAGTGATTGTCAGGCTTTTATTATTCAATAAAATGACTCCCCTTTATGTTAAATGCAGTTCTGCTGAAGAAAAGCAAGAAATCAATATTCTCCCTGCACTTTTCCCATTTACTTACATAATTACTGTACAATACTCAAAATATTCCACTACCATTTGTTTCCAATGTGCCATTCTCAATCTTTTTAGGTTGCATCACCACATGATGAACAAGAATAAACAAAGTCACTTTGAGAGTACTGGTATTTAGAAAGCATAGCCACTCGTTTCATTCTTGTTAACAGCTCTGTAACATTGATATTATACTAATTTTGAAGGGAAAGAAAGTAATCAGAAATTTTGAGTAATTTGCACAAGGTTCTGTTTTTAGCAAACAGAAGAACAGGATTGGATCAAAATTATATCTAGTTTTACAGACAGAATGAACATTTTAAAAGATATATGAAAGATGCTGAGTATTCTCAAGTATTGTGATGCCAATTAACAAAGGCATGATTTTCACAAATATGATCTAAAATAAATTTGTGTGAATTAATTTAGCTATATTATTTCCACAAATAACAATTGTAATGCAGATATTTACATCCACTTCTTTTTGGTTCCATAAAACACATGGAGGAAAAAAATGTTCAAAATGTACCTTGCTTTCTATCTTTTGTTTCTTGTGAGAAAAAAAAATAAAGAAAAGAAAAAGAAAAGGAAAGAGAAAAAATATACAGGTGAAGGGGTTAAACTTTTCTCAACAAAAATTCTGTATAAAAGATGTGATCATATCATCATGGTCCCATTCTCTAGAGTTAACTATAAAAACTTTGGAAAACAAAGTTTCTCTCCTTCTTTTGATAGCCATTCTGAAGTAAGCCATAAAAAGTATAATAAATTTAAGAAAATACAAATAAATGATGATGGTTTTTTGTAATTTTCTTAATATCTTTATGTGGAGGAACTTAAAACACAAAAACACATCAAATAATCAAGATCAAACAGTAAGAAATCAATCAAATAAACAAGATCAAACAGTAAGAAAATAAATATTAACAGTATAATATAACACAAGTAACAAGAAGCAATTCACTATCAAAATTCTGTGCATATTTTAATATTTCCTACTCTTCATATAGTATGCATGGTCTCATGGAATCAAAAATTTCAAGATACATACAACAAATCTTTAGTACATCAAAATTTATTTTGATTTGGATTTGTGTATACTCATTTATTGCTACATCATATTAATAAAATATATCTATTGCTAATAAAGTGAATTAAGAACAAATTAATATATCTACTAATATTACCACTTAAATGTGTTTATTTTGAATTAAATAGATTGTAGTTCTGTGATAAAGTAATCTGTGAAAGTGACTTGTGTACATAAGAAAGATCTGATGAGTTTCTTGATAAATCTACTTGAAGCAAAGAGAGGAACAAGAACATAACATGTTCAGAGATTTGAACCATTTGTAATTATTCACTGATTACAGATCTGAAAATTATCCATTCTAAATTTATTATATGCCAGTTTATAAATTTAGAAGATGGGAATTTATTTAAGATCACTTAGAGTTTAAGAGTTAAAAATGAAAATGTGGAAATCCTGGAGCCAGAAACAGGCATATGAAAAGGTTTTAAAGGTTAAAAACACTAACTAAAAAATACCCTAGGATGTATACACACGTGTTCATAAAGTTCATGTTTAAAATAGATGACTTTTAAATTTAAACATAGAAGAAGCCTGAAGAGGATAAAAGAAAGTAGATTTATGAAAACAAAACAAAATGCAATGGAGAAACAACATAAAGGAAAACTTTCTTCCAGTTAGTAACTATTTACTGTGATTTAGATGGTTGACATATGTAATAGCATAATATCCTCATAACCAGAAAGTGAAATAGGATATGTAGAGGAGGGTCAGGGAGGAGGGGATGAACTGCAGAAAGGACAGAAAAGAGAAGGAAGGAGAAAATGAAAGTGGAGAAAGTGGAGAAAGAAAATGAAGTAAGACCAAGAACATCAGGGGCCTGAAAAATCTCCAAAATAATTCTAGAGACACATAAGACAAGTGCGAACACTGGACAGATTTGGGTCATACAGATGAGTCCTAAAAGACATATGACAAAGGCACATTAGAAAAATATTGCAGACTTTACAATGTTTTTTAGTGAGACAAAAATGTTGCCTGAAAACTCCAGAAAACAATCTTGCTGACATTAACAAAACTCTAAACCAGAGGAAATAATATTTTAAAGGGAGTATGAAAAACCATAAAAACTATGTTCATTTATGTCTAAAAATCAAGAGATTTATTTCTTTGAAACAACAGATATTTTATTGTAAAATTAATTTTGCTTAAAGAGAAGAATCTTGAAGATATTGAAGAGAAAACCAACTTTTTACTGTCCATCTACAAGATTTTAAACTCAGAGGTATGAAGTTGCTCCTTTATAAACCATATTATACAAGTTAGCCCTTGATAAACAGTGGAATTGGTTGTAGGAACTGCTCCCCCCATATCAAAATACATGGATGTTCAAGTCTCTTATGAAAATGGTGTAAAATCTGCATATAACCTAAACATATACTTCCTCATACCTTAAATCATCTCTAGATTACTTGTCATACCGAATTTTGTTGTACTGTTACCTTTTTATTTGTCTTTTTTTTAAATTATTGTATTTTTTGTACACTTTTTTCCACAAATATTTTTTTATCTGCATTTAGTTGAATCCTCTAGGCATTGGAACCTGCTGTTATATATGGCCAACTGTAGTTACACATTTTTCTTTTTCTTAGTTTATCTACTTGTTTTAATTTTTAAAACTGTGTGTTTATAGGTCACCAGCCAGTTCGCCCAGCACCCTTTGTTAAATAGGGAATCTTTTCCCCATTGACTGTTTTTAATTGGCTTGTAAAAGATCAAATAACAGTAAGTAGCTAGCTAGGTTCATCTCTTGGTTCTCTATTCTGTTCCATACATCTATCTCTCTGTTTTTGTGCCAGTACCATGCTGTTTTGATCACTATCCACTTATAGTATAGTCTGAGGTCTGGTAGCGTAATTCCTCCTGCTTTGTTTTTATTTCTGAGTAATGTCTTGGCTATTCGAGTTTTTTTTCGGATTCCGTATAAAATGAAGTATTATTTTTTCAAGATCTTTAAAGTATGGCAGTGGAGCATTAATAGGGATTGCATTCAAATTGTATATTGCTTTGGGTAGTATGAACATTTTAAAAATGTTGATTCTTCCCAGCCATAAGCATGGTATGTTTTTCCATTTGTTAACATTTTCAGCTATTTCTTTTCTTAGAGTTTCATAGTTCTCTTTATAGAGATCTTACTGGACCTACACCTTTCAGCATTAACTAAGATAGACTCTCATTGGATTAAAGACTTAAACTTAAGACATGAAACTATAAAAATACTAGAAAAAAGTACAGGAAAAACTCTTGAAGAAATTGGCTTGGGTGAATATTTTATGAGGAGGACCCCAAGGCAATTGAAGCATCACCAAAAATACACTACTGGGATCTGATCAAACTAAAAAGCTTCTGCACAGCCAAGAACACAGTAAGTAAAGCAAGCAGACAGCCCTCAGAATCAGAGAAGATATTTGCAGGTTATGTCTCGGACAAAGGTTTAATAACCAGAATCCATAGAGAACTCAAACATATTAGCAAGAAAAGAACAAGTGATCCCATCACAGGTTGGGCAAGGGACTTAAAGGGAAACTTCTCTGAAGAAGACAGGAACATGGCCTACAGACATAGGAAAAAATACTCATCATCCTTAATCATCAGAGAAATGCAAATCAAAACTACTTTGAGATATCATCTAACTCCAGTAAGATTAGCCCACATCACAAAACCAGAGATGTTGGCATGGATGTGGAGAAAAGGGAACACTTCTACACTTCTGGTGGGAATGTAGACTAAAACGTTCCTTTTGGAAAGATGTTTGGAGAACACTTAGAGATCTAAAAATAGACCTGCCATTGGATCTTACAATTCCTCTACAAGGTATATATCCACAAGACCAAAAATCACACTATAACAAAGATATTTGTATCAGAATGTTTATTGCAGCCCAATTTATAATTGCTAACTCATGGAAGAAGCCCAAATGCTCATTGATCCATGAATGGATCAATAAATTGTAGTATTTGTACATCATGGAATATTATGCAGCTGTAAAGAAAGATGGAGACTTTACCTCTTTCATGTTTACATGGATGGAGCTAGAACATATTCTTCTTAGCAAAGTATCTCAGGAATGGAAGAGAAAGTATCCAATGCACTCAGCCCTACTATGAAACCCAACTATAGCCCAAGAATATGGGGAAAGGGAGGGGAGGAGGGAGGATGGGTAGAAGAAGGGTAATAGTTGGGACCACACCTATGGTGCATCTTACAAGGGTAAATGTGAAACTTACTAAATGTAGACTATAAATGTCTTAACATAATAACTAAGAAAATGCCAGGAAGGCTATGTTAACCAGTGTGATAAAAATATTTCAAATTGTATATAAAACCAGCACATTGTACCCCATGACTGCATTAATGTACACAGCTATGATTTAATAAAAAGAAAAAATATATATTAAGAAAAAACTATGTGTTTAGAGATGATTTGGATTTTAAGTATGAATATCCATTAAATTAACCTTTGGAAAATTTGGAGTTAAGAATTAGTCATTTATTGTTTATTTAATAACAGTCACATATCAATGTGAGGGGATCAGAGACCTGTTTGTTTTTGCCCTGTGACTGAGTGAAAACTATTGGTATATGACAGTTTTAAGGATTACAGCCTTCAAGAGATGAGGGCACGTGATCATTTGGTTATTACCAAGTCTTGAACTCCTGACAAAAATTAGATGAGGAACTTCTCATTTTTATGAAATTTAGTACATTATTTTTATTAATATAAAGGTTAGAGTTTGAAAACAAAATTTCTTTTTCTATGAATAAAGTTAAGTTTTTCAAAGGCGAGATAAAGATAGTAATTTTCTTATGACAAATCATGTGGCAATACACTCAGCAAGTCTCATATGATAGGACTGAACACTTAAATAATCAATACCTGCTCATTCGTACTTTCGTATTAACAAATATGTGAATAGACATTTGGTAAAAACAAATGATTCTAGGAAACTGTTGATCAAGTCTAAGTTGTAGTATGTGCAGATTTGTATTCTCCAGTTCTTTGTGGTCTCATTGAAGCCATAAATAAGTTGTTTTTCTAAAACTTTTCTGTTTCATATTCTTTGTGTCCTTTAATATTCTCTACTCTCTTTTTATTCTTTCAGAACTCAAATCTCTAAAATCTTAATATTTCCTATGCATATTCAGAGTTTATGTGTGGAGTGAGTTAGGACATATTAATACCTTAATTCCTTGACTTTTTCTTTATTTAAATAATAGTAAAAATCTTTCATACTAGCAAATATATGAATAGACATTTGTTAAAAGATAATTATAGAAAATCGTGGTTCTGTATGTGATATGTATATGTCTGTATTCCCCAGATAGAATAAGGACCTTTTATTTCCCCATGATGCCTCACTCCTCAGGGTAGAGAAGGGGTCAAACTTGTTGAGATCTAGAAAGATCACAGCCCCTAGCTGTTTGGCTTCAGGGTATTAAATTATTTGTTGTTTTGTTCATTTAGAACTCCAGAGAAAACAGGAGGAAAGATCAAACCCAGATTTTCCAAATAAAAGTATAATGAACTACTAGTAGGCCACTGGGCAAAATATGAATATTTCAGACTACAAACTTATAAATACACAAACATTCCTGTTAAGTTTCACATCATCGAAAAGCAACACACCATTCATTACAAGTAGTTATACGTGTCCTTGTATGAGTGCTAGTTTCAGAAACATTTGCCTTTAGAAAGTCTATAAAATTTTCTGTCTTCATGTAACTATAAAGAGATTTTACTAAAATTTGATGTGCAGTTTTATTTTTGAATTTAATTTTAAAAAATAGTATGTTTCATCAGTAGTCCCCGAGTCAACTGTGTTTAAGGCCCCGGAGATAACAAAAATGTATAAATTACGGTTAAAACCTTTAAGCTAGGAACTTGTTTTATCTTACAAATAAATATCTTCTGTAATTTTTGTTATTTGTAATATGGCAGAAGATATAGCATATTTAAAGTCTATAAAAATAAATCTAAAAATATTTCTCAAACTTACTGCAGGCAGAATGGATTTAAAAAGCTGTTTTTAACATATTATATTACACTCAATGAACACATACAAAAAAGAAAACAAGAACCTAAAATTGAAATGGCTGATACTTTTTTAGGGTTGTTATATATAAATTTTTGTCAAAACCTGATTTTCTGTCACAGCATACTGAGACAAACGCACTGTTGCTTGATGAAAATGTTCCTGGAATTGACTATAATTACTAATGAAACTAGAATCTCTTCTACTTAGGATAAAGACCTTTATTAGAATCTTGAAACATAGTGCATCATAATTTATTACTGATTTAAATGCTGAAGTATTCACCCTTTATCCACAGATGATAAGTTCCATGACCCCCCTGTAAGTCCTTGAAACCATGGATAGTACACACCCCTATATACAATGTTTTGTTCTCCTGCATACAGTCCTATGACAATATTTAATTTATAAATTAGGCAAAGTAAGAGATTAATAGCAATAATTAATAATAAAACAATTATAATAAGCAGGCATCTTTGCTCTTGTGCTTTGGGAACATTATTGAGCAAAATAAGAGTACTTGAACACAAGCACTGAGATACTCCATAGTGGATATGGTGGCTGAAATGGTTACTAACTGATTAATGTTTATAGAGTGGAGATTTCATAGATCCACTGGAATCAGGGATGATTCCCCTTCCAGGAGGGAATGAACAAAATGGCGCAACATTTCATCACACTACTTAGAACTGTAAGCAGCTTAAAGTTTATGAGTTATTTATTTCTGGAATTCTTCATTTAATATTTTTGGGCCATGGTTGACAACAGGTAACTGAAATTGTTGAAAAAGTGAAACCATAGACAAAGGGGGAACTCCTGTACTTCTAAGTGTATTTTTTTATCAACAGCAAAAATTCATTTGAAATGACTTGACAAGCGCAATACCAAACCTAATAAATAGATCAGATTAGACAAATAAAAAAGTCTATTAGGTAGACTATTAAAACACACAATTTTCTTATTCATTTCCTATAAGTGGTGTCTTATTTAAATAATAATTATTATAAAGGTATTATTTTGTTATTTTAAGAAAAAATATATTCTGTGTTAAAGAATTTTTCATTATTTATAAATAATGTTTGCTAAAATATTTGATTATTCGAAAATTATCTATTAGTATGTAGAGTTACTTTTTAATTTATTCAAGCTAGGTGGCAGGATATATAAGTATATACATAATAAGTACATATAGATGAAATAATAATATATATTAATACTTATATATAATAAGTACAAATAAATGAAATAATCTCTTTGCTGAAACTTTGTTGATGTGACTCTGAAAATGTACTCTAAAGAAGTTTGTGTTTCTATGCTCATACAAGACCCTCAAAAATTCAGACTTCGATTCTTTTTATTTAAATCCTAAATTTACCTACAATATAATCAATTTGTATCATTTGTAAAGATTCTATTTCAAATTCAGACTAAAATATAAACTAATTTCTTATGGATCCAATTTTATTATTCTTCTTTAAAAATGATATTAAGAAGTTTTTCATTTTTAATAAAACAGAAGTTCTTTAGAGGTTGCAGAGAAATCAATGTACCAGACCTGGCTTGTGTTAGTCTCCTCAACAAAATATTAAATTTACCTCTGAATGTTTATTCTCATTGACAGATTAAGGAAATACACACGTTCCTTAGGAATGATTCACTTTATTTTAATGCTGAAATCTCAAAGGGTTTTATTTCTTAGATCCTTGCAATGACTGTGTTGTGATAAAGAATGACTTTCAAAGAAATATTTTTATATCATCCTTCTATAAAAACTGAGGAGCTGACACTAAATCTCAACTTAAGAAAAGCATTTCTGCAGGACTCTGTGATCCATTCTCTAAGTACCCAGGGTTTGGTTTTTGAGAATCTGGAATAATGGACAGTTACGTGTCCCCCATACATTTATAAATATCAGATTTTCAAGAAAGATTTTTCCATATATTGGATACAGTCAAATCATGGTTGAATTCTTTGACAAGTGCCTGAGTGCTGATAGAGATTGTTGCTGAATAGACATTCATATGCTTAAGATACCAAGCATTCAAGCAGTAGAAATGATAGTTCTCCTGAAAATTCTGAGTCTGATTTGTATGCATCAATCAGGTGTAGAGCCAAGCCACTTCCACACAACGATATGATGAAAGACTGGTAGGTGGGTACAAATGTTTTGTTCTGAAAAAAAGCACTGGGTAATTGGCTGTGTGTTCTGTGACTTAGAATTCTGTGAAGATGGGCGGCGCCTGTGGCTCAAAGGAGTAGGGCACCACCCCCATATACCAGAGGTGGCAGGAGCAAACCTGGCCTGGGCCAAAAGACGCAAAAAAAAAAATCCTGCGAAGAGGAAAAACCAAAAAGGGACAAAAGGGCCTAAACAATTTTGAGGACGATAATTGTAATAAGTAACTCAAACAAAAAACAGCTTGTTTAAAGTTTTATTTTTAATGACAGATAATTTTATACATACATATATGTATGAATACAATGTGATGTTTCTGAAATGATCATAATCAAGGAAAACAGGTTTGATTTTGAATAGAACTGCATTCTAAAGGATCAGCCAGCATAACAGCCTTAAAAGCATTTCTAAAATTATTCAGACCCATGCAAATCTCCCTGTACCTCTCGCTGGATGCTGGAGTGACACAACGGAGGAAGCAAGTTGCTATGTCCAGTGCCTGGCTCTAGATAAAGACTCTCCAATCAAATCCTGCCCCCGAGCCCCGCGTTTCCTCGTCAGGAAGCTGCTTCCCTCACTCAACTCAAGTCCTTTATACCTCTGTCCTCTCCTCTCTCAGCACATGATCTTATCTCTAACATTATGGCTATGGCCAAGTTAGCACTTGTGAAATAATCTGGAGTTTTCAAACAGAGGAGGAAGTATAGACACAGAAAGTACAGGAAGCTGGGAGAAGAGGAAATACAGAAGGAAGGGAAGAAAACGTCTATGGCACATTCAAATGAACGTTTCTATTGCATAACTGGTAATCCTTATCTGGAGCTTAAAAGAGTGCCCCCAGATTAGTGCTAATAAACATGGATAAAATCAGTTAAAGTCATAATAACCATATGGCACAGACACTATTATTATCTTCATTTCACAAATGAGAAAAATGATGCACATAGAGGTGATGTAATTTTGTCCAAGGTTACACACCATCTGCAGTGTGACTTCAAACTCTTTACAAGCTCCCAAGAAACACCAACATTTAAGAAAACTGCAAAGGAGCTGTCAGAATGCAATGCAAGCTGCGAAATTTGTGAGAAGGCAGGGTGGTCAAGAGACCCAAATCTTGTTGAGAATTCAAGAGAGGGAAATAATTTTGTACTGAAGAAAATTATGCCAAAGAAAAGCATTAGAAAGATTCTAACATTACTTATTGGTGAAAACGGTGTAATTCAGAATTTCAGAGGAATTTGTTACTTCTGTTCAAGCAGAAGGGAAAAACATGACTAGTGTTGTGACAATGACACTAGAGAGGTATGAAGGGGAGAGCTGAGTGATGCTGGGGACAGATTTTGGAAGACTGAGAAGAAAAGAGAGGAGATAATTTGTTGTCACTTATTTCCCAGGAGAATGGAGGTAGCATTTTTTCTTGCTGGTTTTTTGTTTGTTTTGTTTTTAAAGGAGCTGGAGGAGGATAAGTTGGTATTATAATTTGTCTTGGAAGAAATTGTTAAGTTAGTTGGGGGACATATTGTGCTAGAAGTAACAGCAAGATATACATATAGATTTGCCTGGTAGGTAATAAGAAAAAGTGTTTCTTGTAACTTAAATTTCCCTGTTGTCTCTTCAGAGTCTTGAGAGTAATTGGCATAGATTCTGAGAGTTGAAACTCTTTAAATGAATTCTTCAAAAGAAATACCTAGAGTTTCCAAAGTATATATTTAAAATCAAAAGTGAAAGAAGCAAATGGAAAAAGAGATATTAGAGAGTTCAAGTAGAAAGCAGGATGGATATGACATATGGATATGTCACTATTTTTTTTCCAAAAAGTGATTATCAGACACAGATTAAGGATGTTATTAGAGGCTCGGTGCCTGTAGCTCAAGTGGCTAAGGCACCAGCCACATACACAGGAGCTGGCGGGTTCAAATCCAGCCCAGGCCTGCCAAACAACAATGACAGCTATAACCAAAAAATCGCTGGACATTGTGGCGGGTGCCTGTAGTCCCAGCTACTTAGCAGGCTGAGGCAAGAGAATCTCTTTAGCCCAGGGAGTTGAAGGTTGCTGTGAGCTGTGATGCTACAGCACTTTACCCAGGACAAAAGCTTGAGGCTCTGTCTCAAAAAAAAGAGAATGTTATTATAGTTCTTTAACTATGAGAAGTAAACTTTCATTTTTAACATATTCATATTTTAATTGGGTTATACTTTATAACAGATATAGAAATATCTGCTTAATATAGAGGTTTTCTTTCTCTTTCTTGAGAAGCTTTTTCTTAATAGATGTTGCTTCTTTTATTTAACAGTATCACAGAATTTTTTAAAATGTACTTTACTAGTGTTTATACCCTTTCATTAATGATCTATATCTATTTTATTACTGTAAAAGAGAGAGGCGATATGTTATCCTTCGTGTTAGCTCAGTTTATGTAAAGAGTGGGAGGGGGTAATATATTTAGGATTTGAAGATGCATATGCATTAAGAATCTATTCAGGTAGTGTAGGCTATGAGGGTCAGAGGAGTTAGCCTATTTTTGTAATGTTCTGATTTCCTGCTCTGCAAATATCTGGGAGCATTAAGAAGATGACCTGCCAATATCTGCTATATATACTAATTAATATTGCCTACATTTATAATTTGGACAAGTGATGAGGAATAATAATTATAATGAAGCAGTTTTAAACAGGTTCAGGAAGAATTAGCCATAAGGAAGATACTGCTGAGATGCTTATGAAAGCTATGGAGTTGTCCCTTGTGATGTGCTTTGTCAGGCAGAACTAATTATCTGTGGATGATAAGAGAAAATATGGTGAAAAACAGCAGCCATTTCCCATAGCGAGAGTATCCATTTAAAACCTAACAACTCCCTGAACCATGAGATAATTGAAACAGTACCAAAGCTGGCATGAATAACAAAGCGTGTACTGTCTTTCTTGGAAATTAGTGGGGGCTGGCAGTGAAAATAATTTCAAGCAAATCTTAGAAAAAATAATTTTATTTCAATTGATTGGCATTATTCATTTAGAATAAGAAAGGCTGTGTGTGTGTGTGTGTGTGTGTGTGTGTGTGTGTGTGTGTGCGTGCAGTTTTTGGCCAGGGCTGAGTTTGAACCTGCCACCTGCAGCATATGAGGCTGGCGCCCTACCCCTTTGAGCCACACATGTCACCCAAGAAAGGCATTATTAAATGCCCAAACTGAGGCTTTCTAACCATAAAAAATACCTTAGATTGATGAACTTTTCAGATAGCACAGTTTCTAACCTTTCTATTTTGCAGTTTCAACATGAAGCAAACTTGAAGGTTTTTTTTTTTTTTTTTTTATAGACAGAGTCTATACTTTCACAGCTCACAGCAACTTCCAGCTCTTGGGCTTAGGTGATTCTTTTGCCTCAGCCTTCCGAGTAGCTGGGATCACAGGTGCCTGCCACAACACCAAGCTATTTGTTGTGCAGTTTGGCCGGGATCGGGTTTGAACCCACCACCCTTAGTATATGGAACCAGCGCCCTACTAACTGAGCCACAGGTGCCACCCAAAGTGTATTGCAGTGTTTTTGTTGTTGTTGTTGTTGTTTGTTTGTTTTTTGCAGTTTGTGGCCAGGGCCAGGTTTGAACCTGCCACCTCCAGTATATGACACCCTACTTCTTTGAACCACCAGGCACCTCTGAACTTGAAAGATTTTTTTAGTGTAAGTTTGCTTATCTATTCAGCATGAAAGTTAAAATTTAAGGATCTCAATGAAATTTGTTTCAAATTAAAATATTTTACCTAAGAGAACTTAAATATTCTAATAAAACTTTCAGAGTCAGTGTCCAAGTTTGCTATGTTTGTTTCTGAATTCAGTTAATAAAAACAAAGACTTGGACTGGATTAAAGATGGCGGCCGAGTAACAGCTTCCCTGCAACTGGGCACAGCGAGTCTGGGGAGACAGGACTCCAGGCATCTCTGGCCAGTGGGATCTGCCTATAATCATCCCTTTGGGAATACAGGGAGCCAGCAAGGGACTTCTGGACCCCAAGAGGAGGACAAAAACAGTGGAGAACTGGCAAGTGATTGTGTGTGTTGGATTGACTTAATCACCCACGGTCACTCACAACCGTGAGTACAAGCAGCAGTGAGACTGCAAACCAGAAGGGCCTTGCCTGTGAACTGTTTTGGTGTTCTTGGACTTGGCACTCAGTTGAACTGCCTTGGGGAGAGCTTGAGCAGGAGTGTGGAGAACTTTGGGCATTGTCTGGGGCCCAGACTGAGCCACTGAGCTGAGCGTAGGAAGCCATTGTGAAAAACTGCCCTGGAAAACTCCGCCCTCAGGGTCCCAGAGCAAGGATCAGGTGGGACAAAGTAACCTAGTGACTGAGCAGCCTAAAGGCGGGGAGTGAGCTGCCTTACAGCCTTAATCCTTAGGGGTAGAGTGAGACGATTTTGGCACACTGGAGCCTTGGGCTGTTGCCCTGGGTAGAGTGCCGTGATGTCACAGCTCATAGCAACCTGAAACTCCTTGGCTTGGCACGGCCCAGACCTCCATAAGAGCTGTGCAGCGACCCCTGACAAGTGACCCACATCCACCGGGCTTCTGCATTCCCTGACTAGGAACTGCGGGAGCCATGCAACCCTGTGTCCTCCCTCCTGTGTCCTCTCAGCCTCCACACTAGCCCATTCTTCTGGCCAGGGACTCTGGTAGCTGCGTGCCCTCTGGAGCCCTCCCTGCCTCTGCGCAGAGCCCTTCTCCTGGCCACAGACTGCTAGAGCCTTGGGCTCTCTGTGCCAAAGTCACTGGGCGCCAGGCACTCCCAGAACTGTGAGCACCACCTCCAGCCCTGTTGCTGGATCTGGGTGTGTCACACACTGGCGCTGCTTCCACAACCATAACGCCCTAGCTAGAGCAGCCCAAGAGGAACTACACAGCATCACTCCCTACAAAAATCCAGCAACAATAGAGTTAACCTGCTGGGGTCTAATCTTGGAGAGACACCACCCCAACTCTGAGGACAGCCAGAGGCAATGGTGAAAAACAATCATAAGGCGAAATCAACAGAAAAACTCTGGCAATATAAATAATCAGAGTAGATCAACCCCCCCAAGGATCAATGGGGCAGAAACAACACAAGACCCCATGCACAAACAAACAGCTGAGATGTCAGAAACTGAATTCAGGATCTGAATAGCAAAGAAGATTGAATTAGAATTCCGAAAGTTATCTCAAGAATTCAATGGATTCAAAGACCAAATGATCAAAGATTTTGAAACATTGAGACAAGAAGTTGCATCCATCAAATATCTGAGAAACACAGTAGAATCCCTCAGTAACAGAATGGTGCAAACAGAAGAAAGGATTTCTGACATTGAAGACAAAGCTTTCGAATGCTCAAAACCCTCAAAGAAGAAGAGAAATGGAGAGCAAAAACAGACCACTCTCTCAGAGACCTCTGGGATAATTCGAAGAAAACGAATATTCGTCTTACAGGGATCCCCAAAAGTGACGAAGTGTCTTCACAAGTCACAGAGTCTCTTCTCCATGAGATTATGAAGGAAAATTTTCCAGACATGCCAAGAGATTTCAAAATTCAGATAGCAGATAGTTTCAGAAATCCAGCACAACTCAACCCGAATAAGACATCCCCCAGACACATCATAATCAATTTCACTAAAGTTAATATGAAGGAGAAAACTCAGAAAGCTGCCAGATGAAAGAAAACCATTACTTACAAGAAGAAGAATATTAGAATAACTTCAGATCTCTCTGCTGAAACCTTTCAAGCTAGAATAGGATGGTCATTGACTTTTAATCTGCTAAAACAAAATAACTTTCAAACCAGGATCCTGTAAACAGCGAAACTGAGCTTCATTTATGATGGAGAAACTAAATACTTCAACGACATTCACATGTTGAAGAAATTTGCTACAACTAAACCAGCTGTCCAGGATATTCTTAGACCTATCCTCCATAAAGACCAGGGTAATTCTCCACCACAAAAATAAACCCACCCAAAACATTTTTGGTCAAATTCCAACTTCCACAGTCACAAAAGGATTATAAATGTTCACCGGACTTTCGAATGGCTTATCAATATTCTCAATTAGTTAAAATGGTTTAAATTGTCCTCTAAAGAGGCACAGGTTGTCTGACTGGATACAAAAACTCAAGCTAGATATCTGCTGCATCCAAGAATTGCATCTTACATTAAAAGACAAATATAGACTCAAGGTGAAGGGATGGTCATCTATATTCCAGGCAAATGGAAAGCAAAAAAAAGCAGGTATTGCAATACTGTTCACAAACGCAATAGGCTTTAAACCAACAAAAATAATTAAGGATAAGGATGGACACTTCATATTTGTTAAAGGTAATACTCAATATGATGAGATCTCAATTATCAATATTTATGCACCCAACCACAACGCACCTCAATTTATAAGAGAAACTCTAATGGACATGAGCAACTCAATTTCCTCAACTTCCATAGTAGTTGGAGATTTTAACACTCCTTTAGCAGTCCTGGATAGATCCTCCAAAAAGAAGCTAAGCAAAGATATTGTAGATTTAAACTCAACCATTCAACATTTGGACATAAAAGACATCTACAGAACATTTCATCCCCAAAAAACTGAATACACCTTTTTCTCAGCAGCCCACGGAACACACTCCAAAATAGACCACATCCTTGGCCACAAATCTAACCTCAGAAAATTTTAAAAAATAGAAATTATTCCTTGCATCTTCTCAGACAATCATGGAATAAAAGTTGAACTAAATAACAAGAGGAACCTGCATACCCATACAAAAACATGGAAGCTAAATAACTTTATGGTGAAGGATACATGGGTCATAGACGAGATTAAAAAGGAAATCACCAAATTTTTGGAACAAAACAACAATCAAGACACGAATTACCAGAATCTCTGAGACACTGCAAAGGCAGTCCTAACAGGGAAATTTATAGCACTGCAAGCCTTCCGGAAGAAAACGGAAAGGGAGGAAGTTAATAACTTAATGGAACATCTCAAGCAACTGGAGAAAGAAGAACACTTCAACCCCAAACACAGCAGAAGAAAAGAAATAACCAAAATCAGAGCAGAATTAAATGAATTTGAAAACAAAAGAACTATACAACAGATCAATAAATCCAAAAGTTAGTTTTTTTAAAAGATCAATAAAATAGATAAACCCTTGGCCAACCTAACCAGGAAAAAAAGAGTAAAATCTCTAATTTCATCAATCAGAAATGGTAATGATGAAATAACAACAGACCCCTCAGAAATTCAAAGAATCCTTAATGAATACTATAAGAAACTCCACTCTCAGAAATATGAAAATCTGAAAGAAATCGACCAATACCTAGAAGCACGCCACCTACCAAGACTTAGCCAGAATGAAATGAAAATGTTGAACAGGCCTATATCAAGTTCTGAAATAGCATCAACTATACAAAATCTCCCTAAAAAGAAAAGCCTAGGATGAGATGGCTTTACATCAGAATTCTACCAAACATTTAAGGAAGAACTAGTACCTATACCACTAAACCTCTTCCAAAATATAGAAAAGGAAGGAATATTACCCAACACATTCTACAAAGCAAACATCACCTTGATCCCCAAACCAGGGAAAGACCCAACAAGAAAAGAAAATTATAGACCAGTATCACTAATGAATATTGATGCTAAAATACTCAATAAGATCCAGACAAACAGAATCCAACAACACATCAAAAAAATTATACACCATGACCAAGTCAGATCTATCCCAGGGTCTCAAGGCTGGTTCAATATACGTAAATCTATAAATGTAATTCAACCCATAAACAAACTTAAAAATAAGGACCATATGATTCCTTGATTCCATTGATTCCTTGATTCCATATGATTCCATTGATGCAGAAA